>ML677351.1:31571163-31804108 GCA_007922305.1 Dermatemys mawii
GCCAGGAAGCGCAGGACCCACAAGTACAGACTTGGAGCTTTGTCACACATAGCACTTAGATAAAAGGTTTAACTTCATAGCATTTTCTAAACATTAACTAGTTAATCTTCAAACACAGCCAGCTCATCATAAGACAGGTAGGCCAGGATTTCCCATAGCGTGTGCCAGTCATATTTAGGTATCTAAATGGTTTGATTTTCAAAAGAGCTGAGCACTCACCAGCTTCCATAGATTGAAATAGAAATGCAAGATGTTTGGCACTTTTAAAAATCAAACCATCTATTCAGGTACCTAAATCCACACTGAACAGCCTAACTTTCAACTTGGTTTTGAAACTTTCGGCCATTAAGATTTTAGTATCCCAATGTTATAGATGGGAAGATTAAGGCACAAAGATATTATGGTGCCTAAATTTGGGCATCCAAAAAATTAAGGCACCTACAAATCTTTTCACATAGGAGTGTGACCCTCTGAATGTGACCCTCCTTATAAATTAAAAACACTTTTAAAATATATTTAACACCATTATAAACGTTGGAGGCAAAACAAGGTTTGGAGTGGAGGTTGACAGCTCACGACCCCCCACATAATAACCTTGGGATCCCTTGAAGGGTCCTGACCTCGAGTTTGAGAACCCCTGTGCTACCCAGAATACGAGCAGCACAGCCAGCAGCAGGGTCCAAATTTATCCCTATTCCAAATCCACTGGCTCCTACTCTTGTGTGCAGACCACTATTATGGTTATTATTTAACATTTATATTGCAGGTGTACCAATGTACACCTTCTTACAAAGAGATTTTCTCTTATACATTGACCAGAATTAATTAGTTTGTTTACTATTACTGAGGCCTTCTCCACACTTGTTTACCCCTGTGGCGGTGTGTAGGGTACTTGTAGCTATACACCACAGTGACAGAGGCAGGCTGCATCCACACTCGCTGCGGTGTGTACTTACATGTGGAAGACTCCAGCCTGGGGAGGCAGTGAGGAAAGGCTCTGGCAGCAGGACACTACACTGCTAAAAGAGGCAGTGTAGACTTGGGAAGCACTGTTTGGGTGTTTAGACGCTAGAGGACCGTACAGAATATATACCCTGGGAGTCATGCATGTACGGCACTCTGTGCTACTCACCTAAGCAGTGCCTCACCGTCTACCCTGCTATTTATACCCATTCTATCTGGGCATGCACTATCTGTACTCTACATGCCACTCTAAGGCTACACTACAGCTGGATTAACACTATGAGATCGATCCACCGGCGGTCAATTTAGAATGTCTAGTGAAGACCCGCCAAATCGACAGCAGATCTCTCTCCGGTTGACCCCCTGTACTCAAACCCTGATGAGAAGCGTAAGGTAAGTCGACGAGCGTAGACCCCGCGGTAACTCGATCTAAGGCACGTCGACTCCAGCTACGTTATTCACATACCTGGAGTTGTGTGGTGTAGGTCAACTTTACTGCAGTAGTGTAGACATAGCCTTAGTCCTGGTCTATGCTGGGAGGGGGCGCGGAGAGGAATCGACCTAACATATGCAACTTCTCGACGTATTCAGGTCGATTTACCTCAGCATCTTCACGGCGCTGAGTCGCTCCCCCCTCAACTCCACCTGCGCCTCTCAGCATGGTGGAGTTCCAGAGTCCACGGGGAGAGCACTCGGGGATCGATTTATCGTGTCTAGACAAGACACGATAAATTGATTCCTGAAAGATGGATCTCTACCCACCAATCCGGGGGTAGTGTAGACCTGGCCTTACTGTTGACCTATCCTGTGGCTACATTTCCACGGGGAGCTAGGGGCGTGATTCCCAGCTCATGCAGACATACTTGTGCCAGCTCTCGTTGAGTTAGTGCATTAAAAACAATAGCGTAGCTGCAGTGGCTCGGGTAGCGGCATGTGTTAACTTCCCTGAGTATGTATCCGTGGGATCCGGGTAGGTTTGTACTCAAGTCGAATAGTCTATGCCATGTCTACGCTACTATTTTTAGCACGCTAACTTGATGAGAGCTAGTGCAAATATGGCTACATGAGCAGGGAATCACACCCCCAGCTCCAAATGTAGACATGCCTAAGAAGATGGATAAAACTCCTTCTTGTTTGAATTCCAGCTTCTTGATGTATGGAAATACTGTGTAAGTATGTCAGGCATTAAGCGAAGGCTAGTATTACAATGATTCTCAAACTATTGTACTGGTGACTCCTTTCATATAACAAGCCTCTGAGTGTGACTTCCCTTATAAATATGTAAGCAAGTGTTTTTAATCTAACACCATTATAAATGCTGGAGCCAAAGCAGGGCTTGGGGTGGAGTGTGACAACTCGTGACTCCCCCCGTGTAATAATCTTGTGATCCCCCAAGGGATCCCAACCCCCAGTTTGAGAACCCCTCCTGTATTATTGTGCACATACAAATGTGAAATGTTAGTACATGGTATAGCTCAAATTCACTCCCTCTCAGTTTTCATGGTCACTGCAAGAAGGCCAGTTTGGCAGCGTTAGCTGTGACCCCACCACCTTTCCATCTCACCTCCATTCCTGGCATGCCACAGTACTCTGAATTTTTCATCTCCTCAGCAATATGCTGCTATCTGGGGGAGTTTGCTGGAGAGCTTTCATTTCTGTTTTTTTTTTAAAAAAAAAAAAATCTTTTCTATTATTCTAAATCCTGTCTCTCCCATAACCATGGTAGTGAGGACAGTGGGTGGGAGGCAGAAAAATGAGCTGTTTTGTAGGAAATCAGATGCGTTTATACATTTTTAGGCAGAGCCAAATTGTGATGCTTCAGGGTGCGGCTAGACATCTGTAACAAATGTGAAGGGGGATAAAATGCAAGTGGAAAGAAAGATCCCCCCCGGGATCTCTTTTCTTCACAAATGCACATTCTGTTTCTCTCCCTAGCGCAGCCTGAGTTCATTTTCTTTAAATCACTTCCACGTTTTCCTGCTGTAATTATAAGAGAGTTTGTTTCAGACCTCAGTTTCACAAAGGCTGTAGCACCGGGAATTCAGACGCTGCTTATTTTCTAACAACAGACTTCTGGGTTTGTGAATTTGGAGTTAATGGATTTTAATTCCTGAAGAAGGTCAATGCAGTTAAAAAGGAAATGTTCAGGGAAAGTAGAGTCTCACTTTAAAACCTGAAGCATGAAAGTGCGGTATTACAAACTCAAGCTGATCACACAACAGAACTTGGGTTTTGGCAGAGGATTTTCAGATCTAATATAGTGCATGGGAACAAAACTCTGTTATGCTTTTTAACATATGAAAAGGCACTAACAGTAAACCAGGCAGATGTAACTTTAGCTACCCAAAGGAATACATAATAACACGGATCTCCATTCACACTTAGACACTGAAACTTTTACCCTAAAAAAAAAAACATTACTTTTCCCAACGGTGGGTGTATTTTTCACCAAACGAAAGTGTCTGAAAGCTTTGGAGGGAGAAACTGATCATTGTTTAAAGTGCTCGAAGGAAAGTGTAAAGAATCAAGGGCGCTTTTTTGAACCCCCCGATCCATTACTTCCGCCAAATACCCACCCGGCCATCTAGTCTCTCCCCAAATCCCCCGGCTTGGGAGGCTTTGTCTCCCCTGGTAAAGGCAAACATTTGCTGTCAGGCTCGTCCGCTGCCTAGATTTCAGGCTGGAACTTTGCAGCGGGTGGAAACTGCTCGCGATGCGTTGGGCGCCCGGCACGATCCACCCCAAGTCCCCCCGTGCCCGAAGCTACACTTCGGCATATGCCGCCTACGGGCGGGAGCTGGGAATCTAGTGCCCGGGGGAGCCGCGCACATACCTCCGCGTGCAGCCGGGCGATGGCCACCAGGGCGAAGAGCGAGAGACTTTTCCAAATCTGCAAAAGCAACAGAGAAAGCGCGTGTGAGGGGGGGCTGGGGAAGAAGGGGGCGCCCCAGGAGACTTCCTCAGGCTCCCCTCTTCCGAGGTCCCCTTCCCTCCCCGGCCTCTCCCTCCCCAGCCGCAGCCCCGCTCACCATGTTGCTCCGGGCTCGGGGAGAGGGGCGCGAGTGGGGCAGAGGCTGGGCGCGAAGCGAAGGGAGCTTCGCTGCTTTTTCCTTCTTCTGCTGGAAATTTGATCGGGGCTCTGGGAGGGAAGCGCTCGGCTCCCCCCATCCCCACCCCCACCTCCACTTCCACTCCCTCCATCTGCCTCCGGCTCCGCCCCTCCCCGGGCCCCCTTCACCCGCTCCTCCCTGTCTCCCTCCCCTCTCGGCTCCTCAAGGGCCGCAGCGCCTGTGTGAGGCGCAGCTGCCTCCTCCCCAGCTGGGAGGGGCACAGCGCTGCTCTGGGGCTAGGAGCTTGGGGGCTGAGGGGGGCTTTCCACACATCCCGCCCACGTGCAGGCACAGCCCCTTCGGGGGGGGGCATCAGGCTATGCCAAGGGGTCAGCGTTGCCAGCCCCCCCGAACTGGCTGGGAGCCTCCAGGAATTAAAGGGGACTCTTTAATGAAAGGTTCTGTCACGTGATGAGACCCCCCAGGACTATGGCCAGCCCAAACGGGCAGCCCTACAAGGAGAGGAAGTCGCTCTGCGGTAGGGGGAGAGGGGAGTTGCCCAGCAGCTGGAAGAAAGCAGGGTGGGCAGGGATGAGTCCTCTCTTGTGGCTCCCCAGCAATGAAGTTAGGCTGCTCCGATCTGGGTGGGTGGGAGCTGCACAAAGGGAGAGGGTGGAGCAGGGTGCAGCAGTGACATAGCTAGGAGTTGAATTTTGGGTGGGCCCCAACTTCTGGTGGATTGGATGGGCAGTCATGCTAGCTGGACCCACTGTGGAAGGGGCCCCAGGGGCACGGAGGTATCTGCTGGCTCCCTGGTCGGCAGAGGGGCAGACACACCCACCCTGCAAGCAAGAGGCTCTGTGGGGCCAAGCCCAGAGATGGAGGACCTCTTGCGGTGCGGGCTCCAGGTAGGGTTGCCAACCCTCCAGGAATTTTTGTAAGAATTATGTTGTGATGAAACCTCCAGGAGCACGACCAAACAAAATGTGCAACTCTGCCTCCGAGATGCAGTGCCCTCCCAGCCCTGCACCACGTTCGCCTGCTTTCTGACCTGTGGCAAAACAGCTGCACCGGTTCCACTGCTGCAAATGGCTACAATGCCCCACCCCAGGCAAAGGCTGCTGCTCACCTGCTGGCGCTGCTCACACTCTAGGCGTAGGTGCCTTGAGCCTCTGGGATCAGCTCCTGGCTGGCCTCAAGCCCCCTCCTGCCTTATGCTGTGTGCCCACAAGAACCAGTGGGAGCAGAGCGTTCTTCCAGTGGAGGTGGTGACTCCTCCAGGGAGGAATCAGTAGTTGCGAGGCGGTGGTAGTACAGGCTCAGATTTGGGTGGGCCTTGGTGGTAATTTGGGGGAGAATGTGGACTACCCAGTCCTACCTGTGCCTACACCCCTGGGGTGCAGTAAGTGCCAGCTATGGCCTCCTTCTCGCTGATTCTTTTATGTTTTGGCTCAACAGAGACAACATAGTTGGAACATGGTAGCTGTGATATGGGCCTTGAGTGTCTGGAGGAGTAGCAGTGTGTATGAAAAATGCAAAGACCCTCAACACTTTACTGTGGCTCTCAGTGTTTCAGGAATAAATAATGGTATGATCATATTTTTCTATACACAAAGACCAGAAATGTATATTCAGTCCAAATGACATTTGCTTTCGATTAATAGAACAAAAGAACAAAAGTAAACTCACTGAAAGCACAGTGTGCATCTCTCTGTCACAGTCTGCACAAAAAGAACACAAAATGGCTGATGGCTTCCATAGACAGCAGAATCCTTAAAGATTTAAAGCTGTTGTATACAAAAAACAAATGCATAACAGTCACATAACTGACTACAGCACACTGTCTGATATACCTTTCACTTCTATAGCTGAAAATTCAAAACTTAACATTTAACAATGCAGACCAGGGTTGAGGGGCACATAACATCTAAATACTCAACAACATAATCAGTCAGCAACCCTTGTGGTTTATGTATTGTGCATATATAACAAAGAGTTTGGATCAGAAGCACTAGTGAGAGGAAAGCTATTGCGTCTACAGAAATAAAATTACATACATCAGTATTTCCAATCACCACTGCTATTAATCCAAACTCCTTCTTACATCCATAGTATCTGAGTCACAAAGGACCACAAATTATGTATATATTTGCCCAAGCACTAACATTGTTAGAAACCAGTTGATATTGCTGAAGGCCAGGGCACATGCTACCAAGACAACCATAAAAGAGTCAGGAAATCACTAGTTAAGTCCTCACCCCAACCCTAGTAGCCTATAACCATGATATCACTTTCACCTCATTACCTCAATCAGATCCACCACACATCTGCCTCAGCATTCCACCCCCATATAAAACGTGCACCATTAACCATGACTGCGTGGAGTGGTCAGAAATGGGTGATTTCTAATTGTCTGGAACAAAGTACTGTTGTGCAGAAGCTGATGTTTAGTGTGTATGGGGCACATTTTTGGCTGATAGTTGGATGATTGGTAATGAAAGAATTCTTTGTTTTTTAAGTGGAAATAATTTGTCATGTTGGGAAGTTACTGTTTATAACATTTGCAGTAGTGTTGTGTAAATGACGTGATGAGGAAACATGGTGTTGTGGATTGTTTTTTCCATAGCTGATGTTTGTGGTTGTAGTTAGGGGGCACATTTTGTGCGCAAGTGGAGGTATTTGTGTTATTCTGAATTAGCAAAGCAACTTTTTAGGGGCTGGATTATAACCCTACAATCCATCCTGAGGAAGGGACAGTATATAGCTGTGATTCCCCAGGAGCAGGGCAGGAACCAGACTGGGACTCTGAGATATATAAGTGAGGCTTGCTGTGTCTCATGGAGTATGTCTTTACTGCAGAGTGTAGCTGGATTGGGTACCCAGGTCTGGGCACCGGTGTTAGTATAGCCTGGATGTGATCATCCACCCTGTTACATCATACTTTAATGATACCTGTGTAGCCACATCCACACTGGTGCTGCAGTAGCCCAGGTGAGGCACTAGGACCTGTAGGGGCATATTTTATGGGTCTTAACATTGCACTAAGCTGTGCTGCTCTATCGATTGTTTCACTGTGTACTCTGAGAGAACCTGACTGTCCTTCCTAGGCAGCAGGGTGGAAGTGTTCTTAGCTCGCCAACTCGGTAAAGTTCAGCACTTCTGGCTTCCCACTCTAGATTTCTGTCTGCTGACTCCGTTCCAACTGATGCTTTAGACATGGATCCAGCTCAGGACAATGGCCTCTTCTAGGTGTTGGCATTAACACAACTTGTATTTTGGCAACAGCAGGAAAGTGAAGGACATGAAAGATGGCGGGGGGTATTTTGGAAGTGGCTTGCTGCCCTGAGAAGGCAATGGCAGGCCCTAGTGAGATCACAGAGATTGCATGCAGATATAGTGGAGTGCGGGCAGCTGATGCAGGTTTTAATAGCAATGGATTTCCCCCTTTGCTGGCTGGCAGTTCTGGAACAGGATCATAAGCCCAAAGTGGTGGAACTGCATCATCATGTAGACCTGGGATGACCAGCAGCAGCTCCAGAACTGCCATATGAGGAAACAGACCTTCCTGGAGCTGTGTGAGGAGCTCTCCCCAATCTTCCAGTGCCAGAATACGCAAATGAGGGAGGCTGTACTAATATGGAAGCAGGTCGCTATAGGCATCTGGAAGCTGGCTACCCCAGACTGCTACAGGTCCATGGCTAGTAAGTGTGGTGTCGGCAAGGCAACTGTCACTGCTGTAGTGATGGAGGTTTGCAGGGTCATTTATTGATGTGATTTACCCCAGAGGTGATGAAGATTGCTAGTAGCTGGCTTTGACTGAATGGATTTCTGAACTGTGTGGGGGCCACTGATGGCACACGTGTGCCCCCAGTCTGCCCTTGCCCCCTCAAGCTGCACATGGGTGTCAACCAGAAAAGCTACAACTCACTCATTATGCAATTGACCAAGGCCTGCATAATGGGAAGTTCATAAACACCAATGCCCGATGCACAGGCAGGATGCATGACGCTAGGGTACTCTGGCGAGCTGACATCTTCAAATTTGGACAAGAAGGGACTTTATTTCCTCACAGTAATATGAATATCAATGGGATATGTGTGTGCCCACAGTCATTTTAGGACACCCAGGCTATTCTCTAATGTCCTGGATCATGACACCCAATCCCATTTAAGAGCACACAGTGGAAGGTGCCTTAATTCCACCCTAAACAGTTGCAGGCTGGGGATGGAGTGTGCATTTGGTCGACAGAATGTGAGGTGGTGCTTATTGCACCCCTCTTTGGATGCCAATGCGTTTAATGCCATTCATGTTATTTGGGCCTGTGATTCACTGCACAACATGTGTGAGGAAAAGAGGGAGAGTTTTTGCCAGGGAAGAGTCAATTACAGTGCTGGTTTATATGCCCCATACAGGCAACCAGCAAGCATCCCTCTGATAGCTAGGATTGGGTCCAGGAGAGGAAGGGAAGTAAGGGATCCCTGTGTGCCCACATCTTTGCTTTGCAGGGGATAATATGGAGTACTCTATGTGTACATGTTTTGTACTGTACTATATGTATCAGTGCAACTATTGATAATTTGTGATTTTAATACCACCACAGTTCATGCAGTGGGACTTCATATTTAGGGGCCTCTGACAATGTTCAATGCTACAGCCGGTATGAGAAAAAACACTGCAGCACTGGGACATTCTCTTGATATTATCTGCTAGGTCACTCCAATCCTCGACTCTGGGAGCCAGCCTTACCCTGCTCTGCTATGAGAACCCCAATTCTGGGATGTTCATGCACAGCATGTAAGCTGCTCCCAGCTACATGAGTGAGCACTTTTGGCCATCCACTGCTTGGATTGTGCCACTGAATGACACTAGCCAATATCTCCGGTCCCAGAAACAACCCTAGGAACCTCTATCATGCAGTGTCCAGTTATGCCCACTGGACACTGCAAGCTTATAGGAGTTTGTCAATTTAACAAAGAAATTGATATGTACCAGGCTTGTTATCCCAAGGGGAGTCTCTGATACGCTTCAAACCAAACACACTGCTTCAGGTAGAATAAACAAACAAATCTATTAACTACAAAAGATAGATTTTAAGTGATTATAAGTCAAAGCACAACAAATTGGATTTGGTCAAACAAAATAAAAGCAAAATGTGTAAACTGATCCTGACACTTTCAGTGCCCTTACAAATTTAGATACTGCTCACCACAGGCTGGCTGGTTACCTTTCAGCCAGGCTCTCTCCTTTGATCAGTACTTCAGTCACTTGGTGGTGATGTGTGTAGATGGAAGTGAGGGGGAGAGAGAACGAGAAAGCATGGCAAACGTCTCCCTTTTATCATGTTATTTCTTCCCTCTTGGCTTTGCACCCCCTTCAGGGTCAGCGGAGCATTACCTCATTGTAGTCCCAAACTGACCAAGGGACGGGAGATGACTCACCCAAGATCCTTTGTTGCAGCCTAGGCCAATGTCCTTTGTTCCTGTGAGGCTGGGCTGGGTTTGTCCCATACATGCCCTGATGAGGTGTGATCTGCCCCTCTGCTCCTGGAGAGTTTTTCCTGGGCTTGTTTTAAGTCATGAGGACACATTTTCAGCCTCATCACTATATACATGAAATTACAACCTATAACCTTACTATAACAACAATGCTCAGTACATCATGAGCCTTCCGAAGACACCGGACATGACAAACTTTGCACTGGATACCACACAATTGTATTGTAAGGATGAACATGGTGGTGCAGGGTGTCACAAGCACATATAAAAACTTGTGCTGACCCATATCCCTGCATCTGTAGCATTGCTTGGCTTGTACTGATAATCTCTGCTTTGCATGCATAATAAATATTGTGTGCCAAAATAGATCACTGCTTACGTGTTTAAATCCCCCACCCACCCACACTTAGAAGCCCTCTTGGATCACATGTAGCCAGGGAAGGGGCTGGCAGAGAGGAGAAGAAAGGGGGCAGGGAAATGGAAGTTCTTCCCCCTTCATGTGAGGCAAAACGACCCACAGCATCTCTGGCAGTTATAAGAGCTGAACTGGCCTATGTTCTTCCAAGAGTTCTGTTCACTCATGATAAACTACACCCCACAACACCCTGCAAGAGGAGAGCTCAGCATTTGGCATAAAGACATAGGAAACTTGTAAAAATGAAGATACATTCTTTTTCTGTCTTTAGTACAAGCTAGAGTGCTACCGTCACAGATAGTACCTGCACTGCTAGTATGCAAAACAAAGATAAGGAAAGGAACAGAGCAACAAGTCAAGGAACTGAGATGCACTGATGGGTTTTGTTTTAGTGATGTGTCAAGAATTGTTTAACTTGTAAAATATCTTATAACTAGTCCTAACTGAACTGTGTAACTTTGGGAGCTCACCTTCTGCGTAAGGTGAATGTAACATTGCTGGACAAGATAGCTTCCTGGAGACTTGTATCATATAGAACCTTTTTTCTGTACTATATTATTATTGGCTCATTGCAATAAAACCTGACTGGTTTTGTTTATTTGGTCTCTTGAATATATTTCATAATGAACCAAAGTGTAGTTGAGCAATTGACTAGACCATTTATCAACAGCTGGAAGTGGCATACTTAAAATAGCATATACGTACTTTTAACCCAATTATGCCACAGGCTGGGGCTATGCAGCCCTAATAAGAGCACTAACCTATGGCAAATCTGACCCTGCTGTCACAAAGAAAATTGTGTATGGTCATTTAACAAAATGAATAAAAATTGTAGTTCTATTGTTTGTTTCAAAATAAGGCAGCATTTAGCCAATGGACTGCAAGCCAGCGCTCAAATACTTCAGATGTTTCCCATTACCAAGTCTGCCTCTTGTCCACCAATCCATTTTCCAGAGGCTTCTGTGATCACAGGCCGAGAAAAGGAGCCAGTGGTCTGGTTAGAAAGACCCTTTTCCAGGCTGCTTGCAAGGCTTGTACTGCAGAATGCAGGCAAGACCACCCAAACTGCTGAGGTCTTCTTTCAGGGTAACAGCTGAAAAAGTTACTTGAGGGAAGCTGGCATGAATATGTGGTATATTCTTTCAAACTGCATATCAGCTCTGCTTAGCAGTATAATTATACTGTACAAAATACACTAGAGTGATAAGGGACAATTGTGACTGATAATTAGCACTACTGTATCTACCAGAAAAGAGCCTTTGTTCTGCTCTCATCAGACTTATTTATAATTGGTGAGATCAAATGACTCCTTGCTGTGTTAGAGCCAGATTGCCCTCCCTTGCAGAAAACCTGCAGGAGAGGGCCTGGGGAGGGGAAGGCAACTATGTAAGATTCCCCTCTGAATTTTCCTTGAAACATACTGTCTGCTGAAGGGATTATCTTGGGGTGCAATGGATTTAGGAGCTCCCTCTTCCACCCCTCTTCCTTACAGACCTTGGGGTGGAAACAGAAAACTACAGCGCATCTGACTCTGCTCCCTTCCCTTTCCACTGGCAGCATGGTTATGAAGGAAGCCACATAGCCACTGACTGACCCCCACCTTCCCAACTGCACAGCAGCAGTTGTATTACCTCCAGCTCAGATTCCACATGGAAATTTCTGCACATGAGAAAGTTGCACCAATTTAACTAAAGGTGTGATTTTAAATTGGTTTAGTTAAAGCAGTGCAAGCCCCCGTGAGGACATTTCAGTTTAAACCAGGTCAGTTTAGCCTAAATTGATTAGGAATCACTTTAAGTAAAAACAAACTAAGCCCACATCTACTCTACAGAGTTAAGTCAACTTAAGTTACATCCATGATAATAACCCACTGTAATTACATCGCTCGTGCATGTTCACACAATGCTCCTTGTGTCAATGGGGTGTGTCCACAGTTCATGCTCTAGCAGAGAGAGCAGTGCATGGTGGGTAGCTATCCCACTGTGCTACTCACCACCTTCTCCTTGCACTCAATGTGGAGCTTGCCCCTGCCCTGCAGTGCAAAGACACCAAAATGAGAGCTGCCTAAATGGTGGAGAAGTGGGTGGCGATCACGGTGTGGAAGCTGGAAATTCCAGCCTGCTATTGGTGAATTACAAATCCATTTGGAGTTGGGAAGTCCACTGTGGGGGTTGTGATGATGCAAGTGTGAAGGGCCATCTCCTACTAAGAAGGATGGTGCCTCTGGGCAATGTGTGGGAAATAGTGGATGGTTTAGCAGCATTGGGATTTCCTAACTCCGACAGGGCGCTAGATGGCACACATATCCCAGTTTTGGCCCTAGATCATCTTGTGATGGAGTACATCAGCAGAAAGGGCTTCTTCCTTGTGGTATTGCAAGTGCTAGTGGATCACTGACGTTGTTTCATGGACATCAATGCAGGGTGGTCCGGGAAGGTGCATGAGGCACACATCTTCAGGAACACTGGCCTGTATAGAAAGCTGCATTCAGGGACTTTCCAGACCAAAAGATGCCAGTGGGGAATATTGAAATGCTCATATTGATCCTGGGAGCCCTTTACTCCCATGGCTCATGAAGCCTTACACCAGAAAACTTCACATCAGCAAGGAGCACTTCAACAACAGGCTCAAGAGGTGCAGAATGACCTGTGCGTGTGGCAGATTAAAGGATCCTATCTGGTCTCCCAGTGCAGCAGTCCATGGGTCCTCTGACTCTCTGGGGTCATCTGCTGGCAAGGTCTGCAGCAACTCAGTCCCTTACCAGGTCTCCATCAGCCATCTGATGTCCACCTGGGGCTTGGCATTCTGGGCTCTGTGAACTGGGACTCCCACAGTTCTATGGAGGGAGCTCACAATACAGTCTGTCCTCCTTGGCAGTCCTGCCCAACTGAGCTGGGCTGATTCCCTTTATATCCTGTCTCCAGGCTGAGCATGCCCAGCAGGGACAGAGAGGCGTGACTTCTTCAGCCGGCAATGCACAGCTAACCCCTGTGAAGCCAGTGTGGGGTTGACACATCCCATCACACTGCCTTACAGGGAATTCGTGATGCCTTAATTCATGTTTGCAAAGCACTCTGGGACCCTTAGATGAAAAGGAAAAAGAAAGGGCAGATAGTCACAATTTAAACTAATGGCTCGACTGTACCCATTTAAGCCTGTATTTTTAATCTTGAAATTAATGACCAGTGAACTGTATGCATTACTGAATATCCATGTGTATTAAATATTGAAAATAAAAACATACTCAGGGGATTCATTTGTATGTCTGGAGTTAAGGCTATGTTTAGATGCAGGCTGCTTCAAATATACAATTCAGTAAGAAGGAAATAAAAACAATCCATAGCTTCCTTTTAAAATCTGATTCTCTTGGGCAAGATCATTTTGAGGAAGGATGTTTGCCTGGAGGTCCAGTGTCAATAGCCATCATTAGACTGGTAAACCAGGTAGCATCAGTCTATTCCCCACACCTGCTAATTAGTCTGCAGTTCCCCCAAAATTCAAGTGGCCAGTGGCTGTGGATTTCCTGGGCTTCAAAAGCCTGTCCTGGGCACCTGTTGGAGGCTGTAACTTTTGAGCTTTACCTAAAAAACCACAATGTTAAACCTCCCATGCCAGGAATTGAGTTATATTTTCAAGGCACTACAGGTATGTCTACACTGCAAAGAGACACCCATGGCAATGAGTTTCAAAGCTCAGGTCTACAAACCTGGGCTCGTGGGGCCTGAGCTGCAGTGCTAGAAGTGTTGATGTTCCCACACAGGCTGGAGCCTGGGCTGTGAAACCTGGCAAGAGGGTGGGTCTCAAAGTCCAAACTCCAGCCCGAGTGGGAATGTCTTGATTGTTATTTTTAGTGCCGTAGCCCGAGCCTGAGTTTGTAGATCTGGGCTCTGGGACTTGCTGCTGTGTGTGTTGTTTTTTTGTGTGTTCGGTCATTTTTCTGCAGTGTAGACATACCCTTTGTGGCAAAAGGGGCTGGAAACTTTTTTTTCAGGGAAAGAGCAGATCAGCTTTTCCATCTCCAGGTCTCTACAGTCAGAGGTGAAAGTAAGCCTGTATGCCAGGTGCAATGTAAAGGGCCTGAGGCTCCCAGCAGCAGCTGGAGCCCTGGTCCCTTTAAAATGCTGCCAGAGCTCCTGCTGCGGGAGCCCTGGGGTTGGGGGGGGGGGGGGGCGCTCCGGCGGGCTCCAGCGGCAGGGCCCCGGGCGGTAGCGGCGGCCCAGCCCCAGGCTCTTTAAATAGCTGCCGGGGCCTCGCCCCCACTTCCCTAGGGTTCCAGCAATGGGGCTCCCATCCCCGAGGAGCCCTGCTGCTGGAGCCCTGGAGAGGCTGCGGCGGGGCTCCTGTAGCTATTTAAAGAGCCCGGGGCTGGGCCGCCGCTACCGCCCCAGGCCCTTTAAACTGCTGCGGAGCCCCCGGCAGGGGAGGTGGGGTTGGGCTGAGGAGGGGAGTGAAGGGGAGGCCGCTTACCAGTACGGGGTCTGAGCTAGGCTGTGCTGGGGCTGGCTCTGACCCCCTCCCCCAGCCCCCCCATTCCGCCCGAGGCCCCGCCCCTTCCGAGAGGCAGAGCTGGCTCCAGCCCAGCCCCCGTACTGGTAACAAGCTTGATTTACTTTCACCCCTGTCTACAGTGTAGGTCAAGGATGCAGGATTTTCAGGCCCTAAAGGTCAGTTCAAGGGCTCATGAAATATGGTCCATTTTGTCAGTTTCTATAAACAAAACCAACTATGTTCCCTTAAGACAGTCAGTAGAAAGCTCACTGGCTCACATCATAAAAGGAAGTATGCTCTGTTTATTTCCAACTGATCCTAAAATTGCACATTAAGACTCTGACACGGTAAGTGTTCTGCAGTCTAAATAGCCTCAGAGTAAGCAAAAATGTCTCCTCCAGACACATAAATAACCACATTAATTTTATTATTTAAATTCCCCCACTGTGTTTTGCCTCATTAATAGTGGATTAAGTGGTAGCCCACCACCACACCCAGACACATAAGTCCTCACTGATTGTTTTCCTCATGCAATGAGCATGGTCTGAAGAGAACAGGGTTACAGGTCCCAGCCTTTTTTCATGCACTGGTATGCTGAAGACAGGAAAAACTGACTGTTTATCTAAAGAAAAATGTTACAGTGCTTCACCTGGCTCATTTGCTTTCCCCTCCAAGGATATATCTGGTTCATCCATCCCCTGCAAACAAGACATTGCAACAGGCAATAAAACTAAAAACATTTTAGCCGTATTGTTCAAAGTCAAAGTGAAGATCAGGTGGTTTCCACAAAGCAATAGTGACCTTTCCCTCACTGTTAAGAATGCCAATTGATTGAAGTCTTTTTTGAATGGATGAGATACTCCACTAAGGAGACAATGGATCAGTTGTCAGTTCAAACAAGTTTAAACAGTGATATAGAAAGCCCAGGGAGAGAGATTAGATCATGGCAAAGAAAAAGCAAGAGCGGAAAAAAAACAAAAGTTTGAGTAATGTTTGAGTAATACCATGCCAGAATTAAGGCACATAAACTAACAATTCACATATAGTGGAATATATATCAAAAACTGTTCTGGATGGGTAATGTTAATAAAAATCAACGGAAGTGAAGGATGAAAAAGACTTTATCTGTCCACAAGCAGGCATGTGATATTGAGTGAACCAAGAGAGCTGTTAACAGATGAGTGCCTGTGTGTTGAAGATTGGACATGATTTACCCAAAGAGCTGCTTTTCTCTTTGCAATTTTCATTTTTTTTTAAAAAAAAACAACCACTAGTCCATATAAAAACAAACCAAGTCCCTGATCCTGCCCCCCTCACTCATTTTGGGTAGTATCTACATGAGTCCCCACTGAACTCACTCAAGACAACTCATGTGAGTAAACACGGAAAAATCAGAAAGTTAAGGGAGCATAACTGATTTGGAGCCTACGAAAGCTTATGCTGAAATAAATTTGTTAGTCTCTAAGGTGCCACAAGTACTCCTGTTCTTTTTACGGATATAGACTAACATGGCTGCTACTCTGAAACCTGATTTGAAGACCTCTGCCTGAATTTGCAGCATCTGAAACAACAGCTGAGGTAGAGCCTCCCTCATTCATTTCAGTGGGTGCCAGTAATGATGCTCGAAACGTTGACTATTTCACTGCTCACCACAGCCTGTCAAAAAGAGGAAGTGCCATATAAGGAAGAGCTACACACCAGCATTTCTCAAAGTAGTGGGGCAAGAAGAGCCTGTTAGGGGAAAGAGCATCTATTATGATGGCTAGGCCTTTAACAACACATGGTGGGGTCGTGTGGGGGAAGGGGTCACATTTGTTTTCACTTTCCTCAAGCTTTCATAATCTCAATCATTGGGACTAAGCAACTAACAAGACAGCAGAGGGCACACTGTAATCACAAGCTTTACAGGTTGACTTGGTAACAGTTTGTGATTTAGCCCATGATATGGAACCCCCGCCCCCATCCCCTGTACAGTGTTGGAAATGAGTGTGTAGATTAGAAGGAGCCAAATATCAGCCCATGAAGAAGACAAAGTAAGGGAAAGGAAAGTTGGAATAGTAATATCTGATCTGGAGTGCCTGTGGAAAACATAGTATATGATCGTGTATCATAATACATATGCATGCGGGGGCTGAATAGAAGTTGCGCAGGCAACATCAATTCTGGCATTTCATAGCTTTTGAGTGCTTGACTTTGCAAACTTAACAATGTTCTTTCAACACAATATAGTAATTTCCTGGAGTTATTTTCCACATAGGTCATCAGCAGGGTTGGAACCTTTAGGTCCACCACACAGACCTCTGCTACTTAAGCTAACTAAGTAAGGGACAGCAATAGTAGGTTGTCATCCTCTAAGTGGAACAGCACTAGATGAGACACGGTCTGCCAGTGGGTTTCACAAATATCTGTTGGCAGCAGAGGAATGATGAGACTCAGGAATCTTGATTTCCATTCCAGGCTTGGGAGAGGAGTGTGCTTTGGGTGTTTTTGCCTCTTCCTCACAAATGTGACCTTTTCTGCCCTGTCCCCTCCAAACTATTCTTGTCTCATTCTTGTCTCCTCCCCACTGCTGGCTCCTCATCCCAGTCCCATTATCTCTCACTACCTAGGCCCAGTTTCTGCTCCTCAGGCTTCTCATCCTAGTCCCCTTGCTCAGCCAGGCCTAGGCTGCTCCTCCAGGATCCCCATCTAAGTCTCAGTCTCCCTCTCCAATCCTAGTCTCCAAACCCAGCCAGACCCTGTTCCCCCAGTCCTCGACTCCTTGTCCCTATTCTTTCTGTGCAGCCAGTCCCAGTATCCCCACTCCAGGCTACTTGTCTGAGTTAACTCTCTCTTTCCCCGGACTCTCATCCCTTCCTTACCCATGTTTCCCCCATTTTTCCCCTTTATTGGCTCCTAGTTCAAATCTTCCTCTAGGGGCTCCTCATCCAATCTCATTCTCCCTCCCACCCACCCCTTCTCTGGCTCTTTGTCCAGCCAGCAATAGTTCTTCTGCATTACAGCTCCTTGTTGGATGTATTTTCCTACGCTCCACCCCGTTCCCCAACTCACTGGTTCCCAGTCCCAGTCTCCTTGCCTAGCATCTCCCCTCACCACTTTTCCAGTCACAACAGTTTTTTTACCTACCTCCAAGCCCAACTTCATCTAACTCTGTACCCAAAACTATTTCTTTCTATTCCCTCCAGGTCTGGCTCTTGTCTCTTTCAAGTCAGACAGCTTCCTCCTCCATGCTGCCTGGGAGCGAACACAGGGGTTGAGGACAGAGGAGAGCCAGGCTACTTGCTCTCAGAGCCAATGCCTGACCTCCCTGTGACCAGGAGCAGCTTGCGCACAGCCATTATAAGGAAAGTCCTGCTTTGCTAGGGTGACCAGATGTCCTGTTTTTAAAAGAACAATCCCATTTTTGGGGACTTTTTCTTATATAGGCGCCTATTACGTCCCACCCCCTGTCCCATTTTTTCACAGTTGCTATCTGGAAACCCTATGCTTTGTTCCTGTTGCCTGGGACTTGAACACACTCAGTGGCTTTGTGGGGTTGGCACATAAGCAATCCAGGTACACGTAGGAGCTATGGCGGTTTGGAACATGCTCAGTGAAGACAAAATCTTCACAGAGTTTAGCTGCTAAATTCTAAGAAGTCTCTCCTAAGCATGTGTGAACTGAGATAGACTCATAGAATCGTAGAAGATTAGGGTTCAAAGAGACTTCAGGAGGTCATCTAGTCCAATCCCCTGCTCAAAGCAGGACCAATCCCCAACTAAATCATCCCAGCCAGGGATCTGTCTAGCTGGGCCTTAAAAACCTCTAAGGAATGAGATTCCACCACCTCCCTAGTAACCCATTCCAGTGCTTCACCACCCTCCTAGTGAAAATGTTTTTCCTAATAAGCAAGTTATAAAATAAAGACTTATGACTTGGCAAATAACACATCCCTGATACAAAAGCCATCTCACTGCCAATTTTCAAGCTCATCTTCCAAAGAATGAGGACTCTCAAGTTTCTCAATAAAAAAAGTTGCCTGCTTTCTTTTAAAATGGCAAAATGGAGTATTGTTCCCTAATTCACAGGAAACAGATAACTTCCATTGAGTCAATACACACAGCTGTATGTTGTCTCTGCAACACTGAGGCAGAATAACTTCCTGAGATTGAGATGGGCTGCCTGTGTCTGTGGAGGACTGGGGAGCTCAGAGGGCTGCGAGCAGTGAAGGGAAGGGGTCGGGGAACCTGTTAAATACAATTCTTGGACACAACCTTAGCTATGGCTTTGCTACCTCTCCCTCATAATAAGTTGGGGGTATTCATGCATCAAACAGTAGTGACTCAGCAGGAATAGTAACTTCCTTAATAAATATCCCTATAGGTGGAGCTTACAACCCCTACACTGAAGTTGCCAGGCACTCCCTATTATAATCCCATTTTCAATTTCTTCTAACTGCCAAACTTGATGTGGATGTCCCTCAATCTGTCCTGTTGAAGCTGTTCCACTTTGTATAAATAGTCACTGGAGCAGTGGGGACTGGACCCTGAGGGCACCCAGCTGGGAGGTGGGAAACATTGGGTATGTCTACTCTGCAGCTTGGAGCATGCCCTCCAGCCCAGGAAGACCAAACTCGTGTTGGCTCATTAAAAATAGCAGTATGGACGTTGTGGCACAGGCAGAAGTTCAAACTAGCCCCAGGGGGTCTGAACCCAGGTGCACAAGTCCATTCACCCAGGTCGGGAGGCATGATCCCAGCTGCAGTGTAGACATACCCATTATCTCCCAGCTCTGAGGTGGGTGTCCTAAACACCACGCTATAGGTTCATTCTCTTACTCTGTGCCGTAGTGACTATTTAAATGCTTACAAAAAGTGAGACAGCTTCAACAGGAGAGTTTGAGGGAGTTCCACCCCAGAACATCCCATAGTTCAGTGGCAAAAGCACTCTCCTGAGAGGTGGAAGAACCCTGTTCACATCCTCTCTCCTCGTCAGGCAGTGAGGGGAATTAAACATGGGTCTTCTACATCCTTGGTGAACATGCTAACCAATAGGCTACATGTTATAAAGGAAACACCTCCTCCAGCTGTATTTTGAATGGGATAGGCTTGCTCAGAGCACAGGCACCAGATAATGTCTTGCAGACAAGATAGGTGCTTCTCTCCCTATCTTCCCCTGGTTTGTGGCTTGCACTATGAGACAGGCATCCAGACGCCTAGAGTTAGGCAGCAGTGCACATGCCCAGGGGCAGAAATGTAGGTACCCAGGGAACCTGTACTGGAAAAACATAAGTACCCATTGAGTTTAGATGCCTACAGTTTAGGCAGCAGCCAAGTCGAGTTTTTGTGGATTGCAGTGATGCCAAAAATTGGGTTTAGGCACCTGAGTCCCTATGTGGATCTGGGACATCAGCTCTTAGAAAGAACATGCCAAATCTTTATGCTTAGGAATGACGCTTGAAAAAGGGGTAATTTCTGTGAATATAACCCACTGTTGTACGTGCTGTGTATCTCCCACTAGTAGCTGGTCCACAGAGGATGGGACTCTACTGCTGTAGCCAGGTGATGGGATTAGCACCTCAGATGAAGCATTAGAAATCTGTGTTGTAGTGAGGAAGGTCCTGTTCAAACCTGTCGATGAGTCATGTGGTGGGTTGTTACAGTTGCATGAGATAATTTGCATATTTTAATAACCTAGAAAACCAGAGACAAAAACCAATGTTAACAGAACATTAAATCTGCAAAAGACAAGCATTCAAAAGTTAGATAATACCAGAATGAATATTGCCTGTGCAATTAATCCCATTTTTCCAATAGAAATGCTGAATCATTGTAACCAATCACAAAGCAAGATTTTGTGAGAAATCACCTGAGATCACACTTTATTAGTCGAATAGCCTTTATGTTCCCTTTGAATTTGTGATTAATTGATGTATTTATGTCTTTCTTTCATAGATATCTCACTACATTTACTGTTTTTCTATAGCTTCCATAGTATAAATTCATTCTAATGATTTCTCCCTTCTCCTTTACATGTTTAATGATCAAGTTTAAGTGACCATAGTGCAGGGGTAGGCAACCTATGGCATGGGTGCCGAAGGCAGCACGCGAGCTGATTTTCAGTGACACTCACACTGCCTGGATTCTGGCCGCCGGTCTGGGGGTCTTTGCATTTTAATTTAATTTTAAATGAAGCTTCTTAAACAATTTAAAAATCTTATTTACTTTACATACAACAATAGTTTAGTTGTATATTATAGACTTAAAGAAAGAGACCTAAAAAATGTTAAAATGTATTACTGGCACGCGGAACCTTAAATTAGAGTGAATAAATGAAGACTCAGCACACCACTTCTGGAAGGTTGCCGACCCCTGCTCTAGGGCAACAGTTAAAGCCCCAGTGGTCCGATATAGCAAGCATGATTTTTCCCCTTATAGTAGCATGATGAGGTGCACAGACCCAAGTCTAGGCTTGCATGGAAACAGTTTACCCATAAACAAATCTAGTGTTCTCCCTTGAACCATTGTATTTTCTCTACAAAACCCCCTACCTATGCCCAAGCCAGTGTTCTGATGTATAGACCCAAACTGTGCATCAGTCCCACTGGGTTTCCATTGCCTGACTGATCGTGCTGGGGCTCTGCCTGTCTCCAGCACTCAGGACCCTGAGCTACCACCATCACCTGCGAATCCCAACCAGTTCAAGCCTCATGGAGTGGGTGAGATCCCCTATCTCTCTCTCTCTCTCTCTCTGTTTTCTTTTCTACCTCAGGTATTAACCTTTAAAGTGTAACTGTTATGTTTGTTTAGCCCTCCTTGTGTAGTTATCACTATTATTCAATAAATACATTTTATAGTTCAGCTGGTTGCTTCTCTCTCTCTCTCTCTCTGAATTTCACTCTTTTGTGTCTTTAGCTTCCCCCATTTACTCTTCAGCAATGCTTCTTTTACCTAAGCTAAAGATCCCTGTAGTGCCCAAAAATACTGTGGGGTTTGCTCATCAAGTGGGTTATTACCAGTACAATTGTAACGTAAAAGTAAGATAGGGACGTGCTAAACTTGGGGCACATAATGGCGGGAGGCAGCTGAAAGTGCTGTCCAACCCAGCCTGTCGAAACAAGGGGCGCATAAGGGTACCAGCTTGAAAGTGCTGCTTAACTCAGCCCATTGAGCACAGGGATATATGAGGGGATCAGCTGGAGCGTGCTGATTGACCCAGTCCATTCAGACCTGCTCTGTGTGTGTGTGTGTGTGTGTGCGCACGCGCGCACACATGTTCACCTAGTTCTAGGGCTGGAAGAACATAGGTCCTGCAGTTTAGCTCCACTGGGAGGGGACTTGCAGAAGAAAGAAGTAGAACTCCATATGAACACACAAGTGACACTAGCAGCACATTAATAGAATTACAGCACCCCTCTCTCAGAAAAGTAACCCTAATAAATAAGCATACCCCAAAGGCATGGGCACATCTGGTAAAAACAGGGGCCAATAAAAAAATAAGGCAACAAGCTGCAAAAAGCTACAAGCTACAAGCCAATAACTAGCCAACAAGCAACTCTCAAGCCAATTAAGCCAAAAACAAGCCAAATTTCTGTGTTTTTTTCATGGGTTTAGCATGTCTGATCTGAGGATCGGAGGTGGGTCTGTTTAGAGTGGGTGTTTGGAAATTTACCTAGAGATGATAGATGTTGAATTAAGGAGACAAAATAAGAGCAAGGATATTTAACTTATCTTGCTTACCTGTTATTTTGGTAACAGTTCTGGCAACACAAAGGGACCCTTAAAGGTAAATCCCTTAAAAAGGAATTCCATAAAAGTAAGGCTTCTAGAGACAAGACCCTAATAGTACTGTGTTACTGTTTATTGTCTATTTGCTCAGAAGTTTAACTAGGTCCACAGATTTTGTGAGTGGGAGTCGCTGGTGTGGCCAGCGATCTTCTATCTGGGACACAAAAGTTTGCAGTGTGAGTGTTGCAGTGTTTTAGCAAGTGCTTTGATCTCTTGCGAGAGAGGGTGTCTGATAATCACTGCTAAGTTCTCTCACGGGAGAGCGTGTCCAGTAGATGCTTTGATCTCTAGCTAGAGAGGGTGTCCGGTAAGCACTCTGTATGCACAACCAAGTGCTGTTGCTGCAGAGTTTGTTGCCACAGGGCATTAAAGTGGTTGGAACCCGCAAGACTCTCAGCTGTGTCCAGCTATCACCATGTGTATACAAGCAAGTGCTGGTGCTGTTGGCTCATTGCCAAAGGGCATTAAAGTGGTTTAGGAGCCCGCAAAGCCCACAGCTTTGTAAAAGCAGAGGTTCTTGTGGCAATAAGTCCCAGTGAGCTCTGGAAATACTGAGTTACTGTTGAGCTAGTTGCCAAAGGACATTAAAGTTTTGGATCCCACTAAGCTCATAACTTGGGAAAACAGAAGCTGCAGGGGTGGGAAGTCCCCGTGAGTTCTGTGAGTTGTCAAGTTGGTGGTAAGTCAGACAAATAACAATTTGCAGGATGAGCACCAGAACCTTCAGCACGGAAGGATGGAGTAAGGAGATCAATAAAACTGCTTTAATCTATTGTGTCAATGATTATAGTAAATGTAAGAATCCATGGGCAAAAGATATGTTTAAGGGGAATAAAACATTTGAGATGCTGTGTGAAGGCTGAAAAAGAGTTGTAACTACCAAAACCTGCCGTAACAAGAAGATCAGGAAAAGAGCTAAGTTGTGTGGTTTATGGATGGTGTCTGTAGAGTTAAACGGGTATTTAAAAACAAAGGAAAAGACCATCTCTTAGTTAGAAGGTCAATTAGGGCAACAGAGAGATGATACTGAAAAATTGATTGCTGGAAAAAAGATGTCAGCACAGTTATTGAACCAATCTATGCATATTGGGCAGCTGGAACAGCAACTGCAAGAAGTAAGCATGGAACTTTAAATAAAGTTAAAATAAATCAATAAAGAGGTTCTTGTTTTAACCAGGAAGGTAGAGGAATCTCAGGAAGTGACTAGGGAGCTGCTAAAGGAAACCAGGGAAAGTGACAAGTCTGGTTTAAGCCATACAAACTGTGTTAGCAAAATCAAAATGTTCAAAGAGGAATTAATGAAAGCTAAAGGTATAGATCAGGGGTAGGCAACCCATGGCACGTGTGCCTAAGGCAGCATGCGAGCTGATTTGCCATGGCACTCACACTGCCCAGGTCCTAGCCACTAGTCTGGGGGGGGCTTTCTGCATTTTATTTAAAATGTTTAAGAAGCTTCATTTAAAATTAAAAACCTTATTAACTGACATACAACAATAGTTTAGATCTATATTATAGACTTGTAGAAAGAGACCTTCTAAAAACATTAAAATGTATTACTGGCACGTGAAACCTTAACTGAGAGTGAATAAATGAAGACTTGGCACGTCACTTCTGAAAGGTTGCCGACCCCTGGTATAGATATAGACGTAGATCGGTTAAAGGACTATGAATCTGAAAGGTCTAATACTGCGTCTGATTCAGACGAAGAGTCTGATGAGGAGGGGGTGTTGGCACAAGTGAGCTACTATCCTGAATCAATCTTCAATGGCTACCAGTGGAGCAAATTACTGTCATACCAGTGAAAAAGGTTCACAGTAATTATCTTGCATACACAGCTGTTTATTTGAGAAGGAATTACACCAGCAGTAAAGGGTTACATAAAGCACATAACGGCTATGTTAGACATTAAGAACTATACATTAAGAGCTATACATTCCTCTTAGTGAGCCTCTCTTTCACAAACATACACTAAAAGGCCCCGTGCTAATCTCACACAGTTCCTGCTTGGCAAAGAGAGAAGATGGTTACCAATTCTATGGATGACGTCTCCTCTCCAGGTCTGGTCTCCTCAGCCCTCTGGTCTGTCTTGAATTCCCTCAGATTCCCCTTGGCTGTCTGGAAACCCCTCTGGTCACAGTCCACCTTGAGCCCATGGAGCAGAGTTCTGGCTACTCTGTCTAGCAGCTTCTTCAAGTATCAATTAAGGAA
The DNA here is from genome assembly GCA_007922305.1 of Dermatemys mawii. Taxonomy (NCBI): domain Eukaryota; kingdom Metazoa; phylum Chordata; order Testudines; family Dermatemydidae; genus Dermatemys; species Dermatemys mawii. The sequence goes on from ML677351.1 coordinate 31,595,548, forward strand.
TCCCTCAGCTCTCTAACAGTAATTTATTTTGCTTGATTCTTATACTCTTTTTCCTCAAAGGAGTCGCATGTCTCAAAAGCATGCCCAGTGGGCATGTGATTATTAATTTTATCAGATTAGTATTTTAGAAGGGGCTGGAAGGGGGTACCGAACAAAGATCACTATCCAAATGCAAGTGGTAATCAATTTAAAAAGTAATGTAAAACATATGGACCAAAGATTAGGAAACATCCTAAGTCCTAAATAATTGAATGTAGATGACAGGGTGTTGCACAGGTTCTTTTCAGAGAGGAACCACGTTTTGAGCCCATAGTGGTTGGGACCTGTAGTTATAACTAATAAAGCAAGTCCCACTGTGTATCAAGTGGAAATTAAAGGAAAGAAAAAGAGAGAGCTTAAATGGTTCCATTCGAGCCAGTTAAAGACCTGGAAAGGCTTTGTAACTTAAATGTAGAGAACAGTATGGTATTCATTCTTTTCTTTCCTTTTTCTTTTAGGAATGACTACAGAATGTATACCTGGATATGTTCTTGTGTATTGTTATACATGTCAGACTCTGTAGTTGTTAGAAATGGAGACCATCTCACTTGTATGGCTAATGAAAGTTATGCATCAGACTGGATGCCTCTTCAATTTAAAAGAAAAGTGTGGGTGTACTCGTATGAACAATTCACAGTCTGTTATACAGTGTGGGAGGAGAAAGCCACTGGGGAAAATGTCCTTTCCTTTATGGAGAAGGCAGGGGAACAAAATGTAACCATCTGAGGGTAACAGAGAGGTATTCCCCTTTATCCAAAAATCTATGTTGAATGTATTTGGTTCCTTAATGACAATTTTATGAATAATTGCACTAATGTGGCAATGACTGCAAACTCCTCCAAATGTTCATACGTTGAGCTCAAGGTTGGTCATTGGACTCAGGTAGAAGCCGGAAATATAAATGTACTAACGGGCCTGCAGTATTACTTGGAATCTATTGAAATTAATTTGGCCACCACTATTAAGAGCTATGAAAGTGAGTTGCAATGTGTAATGCATAATGAAACCTGTTTAGATAGTTGTCAACAGTTAAATCAGTTTTGTGACAGCAAAAATGTCACATTTCATCTAAAGTGTACTGGAAATGTTAAAATTAATGTTAATGCACTGGTAACTGGACACTTACAAGTCTATATGGGACTACAATGGTCAAAGAAATTGTAGTGGTTCCTGAACCACAGAAAAGTTTTTTTTAGTTTTTGGAATTGCAGCATTAATGGAAGGATTTGTTGGCCTCTGATGAATGCAATTATTGTTTGGGAAGAAATTACATGAAAGAAGTTGTATTTCGCTTCTGCTAAGGGTTGAAGCCAAGCCACTTCCAGGCCCCAGGCCACTTGGGGACCAAGATGGATTCCAAGCAAGAGGGAGCAGGGGAGGATTCAGACAGACAGCTAGGAATTACTTTCTTCTAAATGCATGCATCTTCTTCGAAAAAGGGATTAGGGTCAGAGCCTTAGCAAGCATGAGTGCACATTTCTGCATATAATGCTCTGTTTGTAACCGTGTCACACCAGAACACCATTCTGAGTTTCACTGCTGCTCGCATTTCCCAACTGTCAGGATTATAAATCCCAATGGCTGGGGTAAGCAAACAGAGCTCCTTGTGGGCAGCTACAGTTGGTTTGCTGGGCCTCTCTCTGGTTGTGGGATCCTGTCCAGGATGTCTGTGCTATCCAGGGTGTGGGAAGGGAGGGAGAGGGATCGGTTCTACAGCTGGTAAGTGTCTGCATCCTAGTTCAGCATTTTAGGAATATCTGTCCAAATTTTCACCTACTCCTGGCTGGCGAGGCTTAAAAATTTTTCAAGCAATAAAAATTCTAGACAATGGGTCAGATTCCAGGGCAGAGCTGACTTATAACAGCCTCCTCTAGTTCACTAGCCCCTTCCATTCACTGATATACTGTTCAGTCACCAGATACTGAAAAAGTTCCTTTGCATAGAGATGGTACTCCTCGGCTGGCCTGGGACAGGAGTCCCTTCTTCCAGTCTGGCATCTCTAGCAGATTTGTCTTCTAAAGCTTGTCCTGACTGCAATAACACGAAAACCAAACTAATAACAGGCTCTTTAAAGGAATCTCCATTTCCCTCCCTCCCCTATATGCCCTACTGCTCCAAAGCCAAGGGCTGATTTTTATTAAACAATTTTTAAAATGTAATTCTTGCTGTAATGTGTTTGGGCTGGCAATGTGATTGGCCAAAGCTTCTTAGCAGGCCAGTGAATAAAGAATGAATTAACGCCCCACCCCACCCCACCCCCAGATGATAAATATCAACCTATAGCCTTCCCATGATGCTGAACATTTTTTCTTTCTTCCTTTCTTTCTTTCCTCACTGTGGTCTTTCATTGCCTTGATAGGCCCTTCCCACCTCAGATGGATGGAGGAATCTACTCAGGACTCTTGTGGAGTGTGAGCTCCCCATTGTTTGAGAAGGAACTAGCTCAGGGACTACATGCTACAAGACATTGTGACCGAGGTAGATCAGCTATAGTACTAGGCAAGAACAGAGGAGCAGAAGGCTCAGAGGGGGACAGCCATACTAAAGGAGAGAATGGTGGCATGGTTCCTTGACCATGACTGGAGATTGAAGGAGGAGGAGAGAAGACACACCTGTTCAAGAGGTTGCGCAGATTCATGGCCATCAGGATGCAGGCCCCAATCAATTTCACTCATAATTTTCTTCATCTTTGGGAAATTTGCCCTTTTGGAGCACCAAATATATGCATCACCGGTTGGGACTATCCTGTGCCCACACTGAATGTAATCAGGTCACACTCACTGGTTCCTAGGCAACCACCAACTTCCAGTCCAGTGATCAATTCAGTTATGTCACTATAGTCCAGGCTTCATGTCAAGATACTTTCAGTAAAAATTAAGGCTAGGGCATTCATTGTGGACCGCCCCATTGTTGAGTGGTCATAGCTCTTAATTCTGCTCATTCAGGAGTATGTCAGTTATGCTTCAGTATTTGTAAACAGTAATGGGACGTAAATGCAAAGAGCGATGTCTAGGTCTGGAAAAGTGGATTCCAGGTGAAGAGCCTTCAGCTGTTTTAAAATACAATTTACAATTTTCATTTGTTGTGAAAAAACAAAACTCTTCAAACTCCAGTTGCTTCGAGATCTTACGGATATTTATAGCCCAAGTGCAGAATGAATCTCAGAGTGGGGTACAGTGTTGAAATTGGTTAGGAAGCCCAAATCCTTTATGTAAACAAATATAAGCTTCCAGATGATTTTGCAGGGACATTTGAAAATGATCAACTACGAAATTAAAAGTTTCTACTCTAAATGTTTCAGGCCTTCACAGCTCCACATTTGGTGTATTGGATTCACATGCCCACTGTTTATGTTTAGAAACTTAATGAGTTTCACTGTAGTAAGTTTGAGATAAAGTTGGTGTCTTTGACTTTGCAAGTGCTTCCATTTCATCAGTCTGATCCCTCAAGTGCAATAAAACCAAAACCAAAAATCAGCCAGTGTCTGCAGGAGTTGAACAGCAGAACCAGGATTTCCTTTTTAAAGTGTGGAACTTGTTGACTGAAATTGCTAGGCGATATGATCCCATAGCACTGCATAAATGTGGTTTCAAGACAGTCCATCTTGTCTCACGGGAGCTGAGCTTCTGTTTGTGTAGCCCCATATGAAGGGCTGGTGCAAGCACTAGGCGACCTTGGCGATCTGAGGCGGTCTGGTTTGAGGGTGGCCTTTTCCTACCAGTGGCGGCATTTCGGTGGCAGCTCCCAGGAAAACTTTCTGCGGCATTTCGGCAGGTAGCACGTCAGTAACTATGGTGTCTAGAGGTTCAGAGACTGTGCAGCACAAGGAATATAATCTGATAAAGAATTAATCGGCCTAATAGGTGTCTGAAACCTGGCACATTTTCTTGACATGTTGGCAGCATTGTCATAGCTCATTTAGAGTACACAGCACATTCTCTGCAAGACTTTCACCAGAACAACAGTAAATGGGCATAAATTTCAGAAAACATTTGATGTGATTTCTGCTTTTGTTAACAAAATGAACAGAGCATGCCAGTTGATGAACATGAGAAACAGTGGGAATACTGTCAACTGAACAGTAATACTTGGCTGTATTGGTGATAGAACTTTCTTCCCCCTCAGTTGCAAAACCCCATTGCAGATAGAGGAGGAAATATATGATGGTTTTCCATGCCCAACAATACTGAACTCATTATGATTTGTGAGGAAGTTATCAGATTTGAAAATTAGCTATAAAACTCCCAAAATATTTCCATTATGAACAGATCCATTTTTTTCATCGTCCTCACAAAGCATGAACCTTTAAGAAGGAACTGTGATTACCTTCACAATTCACTTTAGCACCTCTCACGAGTACTGTGTCTTGTTTTGAAACTGATTAACTTGACAGCTCAGTACCAATACACTGATTAAGGTATCACATGTTAACAGAAGCGATCAGTGCTAAATCCACCCCAAACATCGAGCTTGTCTGAAAAAGCTTGCCCATGAAACAGAACACAGCACCAGTTGAAGTTCAGTACAGCAATTGTTCCTATGTGACTGTTTCTCTATTGACTGACTTCTGAGTGAAAATAACTTTGGAAGGATAACAACTGTAAGACTGACCACCCATGTGTTTGTGCTTCCACTCAGATGTTTTGAAATCTGCATTGTGACTTTAGCAAAAGGAAGGGCCCTGATCAGTCCAGTACTTTTAGACATCATCATCAATTACCCGCCATCCAGATGGATGTAACAATAAAGACGATAAAGGTGATTGTAAAACAATATCTTATATGATGAGCTTACTAATGTCCATCTCGGTCTCGGATATCTGTAGCTGCAGGTCAAGGGGGCTTTCAACTGGTTTTGCTTCAGACTGTACTGGGCCTTCTACAGCAGCACAGGCTGAACTTGGCATTCCCTCAACTGCAGCATCCATAGGAGTTACCACTTGATTTACAAAATTGTTCAGTTTCGGTACTTTGCTAAGTAACTCTTTAACCCGCAGTTCCCTTTTTAAATTACTTTTCATTTAGAGGAGCTGCTCATGTATTTCCAACTTGCCTTTTCTTACATCAAACTAATCAATCAACTTAACTATAGTGTGCATGTCTTTTTGCGTGTGTGTGTGAGACGTGCGCTATATGCGGTCGTGTACATTAAAGTTAAACAAACCATAGCTGTTTCCAAGGGACAAAGCTTAAGGGGTTTGAGAGCTTTGTGACAAAATGAATATAGCAGAAGGTCCTAGGCTGTGATTTTTACTAAAACACAAGTAAACATGATGTGTGTGTATTGGTGATTTGAGTAGGCAGAGGTAAGTTTTGGGTTGGGATGTAGGGTTTTTTTCCTGGTGGGATCAGGAGCCCCACTAAGGAAAGGAACTTTGTGGAAGTGTATATTGGTTAATTTGGGCCTAGGGATGGGGAGACTGGAAGTGGCAGGACAATTACAAGAATTACTGTGGGAACGAGCAGTCTACATGATATTACAAGGCAGCCATGTGGTTCAATGTGCTGAGTTAAGACTAAAAACCCAAGGCTATCAGGCTAACTGTGTTGCAAATGCTCTCAATAGAGGTAAGAGGGGGGTTTGGTCAATATCACAAGTTAAGGTGAGGTCCCTTACCTGTGATTAACAATCCAGTGGCCTTGGATTTGGTCTCCTCAGTCAGCTGCTTCGTCTTAATCAGAAAGCACAGGACAGAGATAGTGGGAACGAGCATTGCCATGTTCTGCTCCCCACAGGTGCAGGACATCTAGAAAGCTGATGCAGGTTCTGGGTGGCTGTGCCAAGAATATTGCCTGTGGAAGGGGAGAGACAAAGAGTGAGTACTGCTCAGAGTCTACACTAGATGTAAATACCACAGCTCCATTGAAGTCAATGATATCTAGACAACACCAGTGTTCAAAGGACAGGGGCTGGCCAGGAAACCCAGGCTGAAGGAGCCCTTTCAGGAAAGCAGAGTTATGTTGGTACTGGGACCCTCCCACCTCACAGGGTTCTAGAGACCAAGCTCCAGCCTGAGCCTGGATGTCTACACCACAGTTAAACAGCCTCTTAGTACGAGCCCCACAAGCCTGAGTCAGCTGGCACAGGCCAGCTATGGGTGTCTAATTGCTGTGTAGACAGACCCATCGAGTCCTCCAGAAAACCTTAAGGAAGACCCAGCTGTAAGGACCACTGCAAGTTCTCCGTCTCTTCACTCTAATACAGGCTGTTTCTTAAAAACCACAACGCAGCCCAGCATATACTTTCGGTTGTGCTTTCTGAAATGACGGCTTGACTGGATCAAGCGCACTTTACTAATAATCAAGCAAAGTAGTGGTGATGAGCTGCACGTCTCTGAGTGGTTTTAGTGCCTTAGCAACTGCAGCAGGCCTTCTGCCTGGCAAGCATAGGTGCTGGAACGAGGGTGCTTGGGGTCCTCCTGCACCCCCGGCTTGAAGTGGATTCCATCATCATATACAAACTTTACACTTTGGTTCAATGGCTCTCAGCACCCCTCACTATAGAAATTGTTCCAGCACCCCTGCTTGCAATTAGATGCTTAGACATTTTTCCCTGCAAGCAGCGCTATCAATGGACCAGCAAGTGATGCAGATTAGAAGTAATGAAATTAAAAAGCCAAAACAGGAGGGGAGAAAAAATGTCCTTTTGATCTGCAAACATAAAGCCCAAGGTCAGCAACAGAGAATGTGGGGCCTGAACCACAACGCAGACACTAAATAACAGTGACTCAGCTCTCCCTTCCCTCTGTAAATCTGAAGTCACACCAGTATAAAACTGATGTAAAGCAGACTCAAGAGCAGAATGAAACCCTGGCAGTTTAAATCTTACTTCATGTTAGAAAGGCTGCTCAAGAAGAACTCCTCCCTGAAGTCAGAGAAAAGTCATTGTATTGTTTGGCAGCAGTCCAATGTGATTTCATTTTCTGTTGAGGATTAAGATGCATTAACAGTCTGAGCAACAGCAATTTTCATGCCAAAAAGGTCTTTTTCCTGGCTCACATTAAATACTAGGACTTGCAGTTCAGGAACTAACACCCATCAAGTATTCCATGAATTTTCAACCAAGTGCAGCATTATAATTCTATCTGGTGCAAACACTGAGTTAATTGAAATGTGCACTCTGGTCTTTGCACAGTTCACATTATTCATATGGAAGGTACAGACCTGTGTGTAACAAAGGCAAACTAAAAATAATCTGTGACTAAATGCCAAAAAGTCAGTTGTAGTCATATCAAAAGCCTGCGGAGAGAGCAGCTTCTGATTTTCTAAGACTCCATCCACACTACAGCACAACCCTGGTTTGATAACCAGTTTGTGAAACACAACCAACCTGGTTGCAACAAACATGGTTAACTTGTACCCACATAGTAGTTTTTCATAACATGACCATGAGTTACCAGGTTTGTGCATCCACCCCTACCACGCTGCCTATGCATCTTTGTAACCACTTCCTACTGGGAAAACCTGCACAGCTTTCCCATAGTGCTTTGCGGGGGACAGAGTCCAGAGAACATGCACACAGAGTGGAACCAGCAGTGTATGGTGAGATATCCTACCCTACAAGAGCAATCTCTAACTACTGTGACAAAGCTCCAAGTTTGTACTTCTGGGTCCTGCGCTTCCTGGCAGATTTAGGGGCCTCAGAAACTCATCTAGGCCCCAGAGTGACCTCCCTTTCTCAGTATAATTGGCAAGAGTCACCACCTAGTGAGTTACCTTCATCACAGGCAGGTATGGAAGGTGGAAAAATGGGGGGGAGCCCGGGCCCGCCCTCTACTCCGGGCTCCAGCCCAGAGACCCTAATAGTATCAGCTAAGATGGATGACCTTTTATCCACAAAGCACAATTCAATTCCCTGGGCTACTTCCCCACAGCAGTCCCTGCTTCTTCAAATTCCACTTCACCCTTACCTCAGGGCCTCCTTCCTTCTGTATGATATGTTGTCCACCACTCAGTCTCACCAACAGCACAACCTCCTTCCACAGCTCCTGACACCCACAGCCCACCTGACTAACTGGGAGGTTTTTATCTGGATTCAGCCAGTCCCTGATTGGCTTCAGGTGTCCCAATTAGGCTAGCTGTTTCTACTCCTTTCTAGAAGGTTCTTAATTGGCCCCAGGTGTCTTGATTGGTCTGGAGTAGCCTTTGTTTGGCTATCCAGGGAACAAGGACCTGCACATCCTGAGGCTAATATACCTGCCTTCCAGCACTCTCCTATATCCTTCTGAACTGACTCCGTCACACTACTTACAAAGTCAATTCAGAATAGTCCCGTGTAGATGGAACCAACGTAATTTTTCCTAAATGTTTCAAAGGACAATGCAAAGGGAAAGGAGAAAAATATATAACCGCCCTATAAAGTTATATTTAACCCCTCCCCACAAAAAAACAAAAATGGTTTGCTATGAAATTAAAAGTTTTAATATTGGAAGCCATCAGCACTGCTCAGTACTGGAACAAACATCTCAGCCACAAGAGCAGTTTTCAAGCACTGCATTTTTCCTTCTACACTTGTAGGGAGCTGAGATTTGCACAGCTGGAATATACAGACAAGTGGGTGTGATTTTAGCCTACGCTAAACGCAAGTTCAATGCCATTTTGTCCTGTTTTATTCTGCTGAGGGATTACATAGACTATCCAACTTTATTTAATAAGAAATGAGCTGTGTGTGATCTCATATAGCAATGTACAGCTAGTTATATTATTGTGACAAAGGAGTATGTATCATGGAAATGCATGGAGACAACACTCATTTTTTAGGGCTGGGTGTTACTGTTTTGTGCTCACGGAGTCATTCGAGGGTCATACTACTACAGGGTCTCACCACTAAATCACATGATAGTTGATATTACTCTATCTTTAGGTCATATTTCTACATTCTTGTGGTCATACACTGCTCTCAGACACACAGTGAAATTAACAGAAGTTGCACTCATGCAGAAGAAGGTAGCTGAGGCACATGCTACCTTTCTGTCTCCGCTTGCTGATTTAAGGAGCTGGTTTTCTCTTCTAACAGTAATTGCAAGGAGGTGACATTTTGTCTGCTGCCAACAAAGAAAGAACTGGAATGAGAGAACCACCAGAAATGGCTAATTCCTGCCCTCCTCCCTGGGCTGCTATCTGTTGTTTTGCCAATGTAACTGGCGTCCAGATGAACTGCTCAGTGTCAATAAAGAGTCACCCCAGTGAGAAAGCCACAAGGCCTGCCCTTTGTGCCTGTTTGTCTCCAGCTGACTGATTTCAAAAGTCACTTTTTCGTCATCTGTAGATCATTTAAATCTGTGTAAATCTGGGGCAACTCCATCAAATTTAGTATCATTATTGTGGGATTATACCAAAGAGGCTGATGAGTATTTGGGCCATGAACGTTCCAATGGCTTCTGGCAGGACCAAATTTATTCAGTAGGCGAGATTTTTCTGATGAACAACCAGACAGATAAGGACCATAATGATCAATGCACATACAGCTCCCACTTCCACAGCTGCAGACGTCCCCTGGCAGTGGAACTGTCCACTGTCTGAGGGAGTAGAGCTGGATATAAGGAAGCTGTTCAGGAGTTGTACATCCCCTGATAGTACAGGGGTGAACATTATGTAGAAGTCTTCAGGTCCCCAGACAAAGTACATGAGGAGAGCAGTGTCAGGGCAGTAGCAGGCCAAGGAGGGACAGAGGATGCACTGGTGCATGAATCCTCCACTACAGAGATATATTTGGGCCTTAGAAACTTTTCCAGACATTGGTCTGAAATAGCTTCTGTGGAGTGGGTTTAGGGATGTCCAACCCCCCCAGGGTCAAGCAGGAATTATCTTCCAAATAGCTTCTTAGAGCTAGGATTCCAGTGATCGGCTTCTGGTGTTTGAGCTTGGTGCTGGGTCCCTGGAATTGCTTCTTCATGCACAGGAGCTAGAGAGACACTATGAATAAGTTTAGGTACCAGAGATGATCACAATCTGGTGGGAATGACATGCATTCAAATGAGAAAATCATCTGCTGTTTGATTGGGACATGAGTGATTAGGCCTAGTGATTAGAGCAGGAGTCAATAGCTAGGAATAGGAGCCAAGGCTCAGAACTAGAGTCAGCAGCCAGATGCCAGAGCTAGGGTCATAGCTGAAGTCAGGAATCACAGCTGAGGGTCAGAGCTGGTTTACCTGGAATGAAGCAAGGCAAGGATGTGTCTGAAGTAGGAATAGGGCGGGAGCAAGACTGGGAACAAATAGGTCCAGAAGCTAACACAGCCATGGGCAGATGCTTTGAGCAGCTGCTGAACTTCTGCTGCTGCTGGCTTCTTCCCACCAATCAGGCAGTGTAGTCAAGCAGGCAGCCTGTTACAGTCCAGCTGTGCTCATCAGGTTGCCTGGACCTGGCTCTGTTGCAGGGACCGATTCCTAAAGGTCTCCTGCTTCCTCACCCATTGAGGGCGAATCTTGGGGTCTGGTTTCTTGGGGGTACTTCTGATGGAACTCTCATAACCGGTCTGGGGAATGGATATTCTCTACTCCTTCTCAAGACTGATCAACTGAACTGCAGCCGTCTCAGTCCACCAGGTACTGGAGTCTTCCCCTAAGTTGCAGAGGGTGGAGGATTTGGTTGGCCATGTACTCCTCCTGTCCATGAATCCCATCTATGGGTGGTGAATTGGAGTGGTTTGGGTATGAGTTAGGGCTCTGAAAATGAGATGTGAAAGATGAGGTGGATCTTCAAGGATTTGGGCAGCTGTAACTGGAAGGCAATTGGGTTCACCATCTTATAATCCTATAAGGGGCTCAAGTGTTGGAGTCAAGTTTGGCAGACTGGTGGATCAGTCTGTGGGCAGAAGACACACCTTGTCCCCTATGGCCTGACTGGGGACAGCCTCATGGACTTGGTCCACATGGTGTTTATAGGCTTCTTTGGCAGAATGCAAATGTTCCTTGAGCTCCTGGTGCACTATGCGTAGGTAGGAGACTAAAGCCACGGTGCTTTGGGAACTTATGGGCAAGTCTGGTGGGTGACCGATCTGGATGAAATGAGTGACCCATCTACGGACTCCACTCACTTGTGGGAGCCTTTCAACTGGGTCAGGATCTTGTGTGCTCAGGCAAACTGCAGATCAATGAAATTGCATGAGACACCCAAGTCCACCAGCATCTCTAGGTTGGTGTTGGGCAACACAGGGTTCCAGAGCCAGAGAGGGAGCTGGTGATGTGTTGGACATGGATCGGCCACTGCTTGGGAGAGAGGAAGGACACCAACCCAGCCCAGGCCCTGTTATCGGAGCTGCAGCTGGCGGGAGCTGGGAGCACCAATTTTTCCATGGTAGCATTCGGTCAGACGGTCATCAAGCTTAATGCATAAATCAACTAACGCATATAAGCTGGATGAGGATTCCACCCATACCAGTTCATCTTTAATATCATTGTTTAGGCTCAGCCAGAAATGATAATGCTGGACAGCCTCATTCCACTCAGTGTCTGTTATCAAGTGTCACAACTCCGCTGTATATATAGCAACTGGCCAGTGTCCCTGCTTCGACACCTGAACCATGGCTTCAGCCATATGCTCATGATTTGGATCACAGAAGATCACTGCCATAGCTCAAATGAAGTTCTCAAATCCCAGAAGCAGGCTTGATTTTTCCAGGAGCAGAAATGCCCAAGCCAGGGTCTCTTGAGTAAGCAGGCTCATAAGCAGTCCCACTCTAGCTTGTCAGTGGGGTACAACTGCAGGTGTAGCAGAAATAGGAGCCAACACTGATATAGGAACCCATGATGTTTGTCATGATTGCCATTTGTCAGGCAGGGGAAGCAGGAAGGTGGGGAAGGGAGGCTCGCAGGGAGTGGGGATTGGAACTGAATATGGCACAGTTTGAGCTTGCAGGGCTGCATTTTGCGCCTGCAAGGTGGCAACCTTGGCCCACAAGGTCTGTAGGGCTCCCACTATCTCTGTCCAAGAGATATTGGCCTTTGTATCATCCATGCTCGCCATATCAAATCTAGTGCCCTCATTGTTTGGGCTGCTCAAAATGTCAGAGACCAGGACATGAGTGGTCAGACTAGTGGTGGGAGCCAGAGTCAGGCATAGTAGCTGGAGCAGCAATTGGTAGCCAGCAATAGGAGCCCAGGGTCAGAGACCAGATGCCAGAGCCCAGCGTCAGAACTGAAGTCAGGAATCAGAGCTGAAGATCAGAGCCTGCTTACCTAGAGTGAGGCAAGGCAAAGGGATAGGCTTAATCTGAGGCAGGAACAGGGCTGGAGCAAGGCTGGGAACCAGCAGGAGCTTAACACAACCATGGGCAAATGCTTTCAGTTGCTGCCAAAATGCTGCTGCTGGGCTTAATAGCTGGTCTGCTGACTCTCTTCACCAGACAAGCAGTGTAGCCAACCAGGAAGCCTAGTACAGACCAGTTGCCTTTGTTAGGTTGCCCTGAGACTGGCTCTGCTGCTCTTGATACTTGACACCTGCCCTTTATGGAGAAGATAGGTGCGTGGGCTCCTTTGGCTTTATTACATTTCCAGAGCACAAGAGGTACATAAATATATCTTGTTGAAAGGCTCCAGTTGTAATCATTCTCCCCCTAGGAGACTAAAAGACTCCAGGGATTTCTCTGTACAAAAGTGAGCCTGAGTCAAATGTCATCGGATGAATGACCTAGGGAAGGTTTCAAGAAGCAATGAATGAATGTGCACCTATGACCCAACTGCAACACAGGAGCAAGTATCATAGCCAAAACATGGCTAAGCCTACAGACGTCCCACAACCCCAGAGACAAATGGTGTGGGAGACAGACAGGAGAGTTAGGCCCTCCAATAGGGCCTCTTAATCCAGGCTATGTACTGAAAATCCAACAAGGAAAAACTGGACTCATAGAAGTCTTCTTAAGCTATGATTTGTAAAGATACTTTCCAAGTATCTAATAAGGTACTGGGCAGAATGTGCCTCTCATATGACACCAACCTTTATGGAGTGCACTCAGCCTGATTTAGATGAGGTATCTGGAGTTACTGCAGGAGACGCTATATCTGTCCCCATGTTGAGGCTACTGAGATCTGCTGTAGGTGATGCAGATCTGCTACAAACCACTGAGCTGTACCAAGGTGGTAAGTGGATCTGTTTAGAGGTGGATATTTCTTAGCAGAGGCAGAGCAGAGACCATCAAACTGTTGTCGGTGAGGCAGATACCAATGATACCAGTTGTAGGTGGCAGAGAGCCTTTGAGGCAGTAGAGCTCATGAAAGCCAGAAGTAAAGCAATCTTACCCATTATGACAATTTTTGTGGATACAGACTAACATGGCTACCCCCTAATACTTAACCGTTATGATTATTTATATGTTGCCACTGTTAAAACTCAAGGATTGGAGGGCAGCTATTGTGCTAGGCACTGTACAGAGACAATCCTCTGAGCTCCAGAGCTCACAATCTAAGTGAAAGACAGGTGGACAAAACACACAAAAGGGTGTGGCTGGGTTGGAAGGATGAGGTAACACAATGAACAGAGTTGAGCACAAAAGCAAAAGTCACAGTAGCCGGGTTGTCCAACCAGGGCCTGAAGCTAGTGATTTGTAGGCATCATGGCAGAGGTAGGTTTAATTGAAGGCCATAATCCATCAGGAGGTGCAGGGCTTCTCTGAGGACATAAGGCCAACTCATCCTGATGCAGGTGGCATAGAGCTCTGTGAAGTAGCTGAATCCTGACACAGACTAATGACCTCTTGAGCCCCCTTAGGCAAGGCCAGCTCGGTGAGACTGCTGAACTCGTGTGATGCTAGGAAGCCCAAGATGGGGTAGGTCTGCATGTCATTAAGGCATAGCAATTCCACCCCTCTCCACCATTTCCTGGTACCAGCACCCAGGCTGCCTCAAGGGGCACCATGACATGATGGACCCCTTCTCTGTGCCAGTCCTTAGTGGGGATGTCCCCTTCAATGGTGCTGACTCCTTGCTCAGTCTCCAGAATGGGATCGAGGAAGGCAGAGCTATGGTGAGGGAGTCAGAAAACTCCAGGGCAAGCAGGGAAGGAGTAAAGAACAGCGGCTTTGGGGGAAGATACAGCTAGTGACAGTATCAACCTTCTATTGGGGTTGCTGCCTTGAGGGAGGGTGCCGGGGACACATCTTGAAAGGGATAACTCTTTGATCCCAAGCAGACAGCTGCGGGGAGCACCCTAGTTGGATTCACCACAGAGAGCTCAGCCAACAGACGGTGGAACTGGATCAAACCTCAAAAGCATCTCTGCAGTCAATAGCAACAAGGAGTCTCGTAGCACCTTACAGACTAACAGATATTTTGGAGCATAAGCTTTCGTGGGCTAAGACCCACTTCATCAGATGAATGTTGAGGAAATCTCAAGAGGCAGGTACAAATATGCACATATGCATATCTGTACAACATTCATCTGATGAAGTGGGTCTTCACCCACGAAAGCTTATGCTCTAAAATATCTGTTAGTCTATAAGGTGCTACAAGACTCTTTGTCGCTTTTGCAGATCCAGACTAACATGGCTACTTCTCTGATTCTGCAATCAATGAATCCCCAAACCAAAAACCAGTAGCAGGAGAACAGGAGAGCCAGCAAATGGGCAGGAAGGGGAAAGAGATCGGGAGTGACAGAGACACCCACTGCTGCATGCAGCCCAAAATCGCTGCCTTCTCTTGTTTTATTAAATTGACAGAAACAGAGACATAAATAAATTAGATGAAACCCTCAGGAAAGAATCAAGTTGCATCAGCTTTTAGTTGATCGGTGGGACCAATGCAGCTGCCAGCAGCAAATAAGGAGTTGATGTTAATGCCCACTTGAGGCAGCAGTGCACCTTCCAGCGGAGTGAAAAATATCCGTCAGGTGTCAATGTAAAGAATTCCTGAAAGAATTTCCTTAAATAGTGAACAAGGAACTTAGAATAAAGAAAGCAGCACTGTCCCTAACACAGCTACTGTATGTCTGCCTCACTATGGCACTTCTGCTTAGAGCCTGTCCCAGACCCCTCCTGCCTTGGCATCTTCCACAGATTTAAAGTTCGGATTTCTGTGCTGAGGTTGGCAGGCCACCGATGTGCCTTCCTATATCACATGGAGCCTCTGAAGATATCTGGGTGGCCAGTATGGCCCCTTATTCCCTGGGGCATATTCTGAAAAAGGTTTAAATCTCATCACTACATACCCAGTCTTTGACATCTCAGGAGCCCCTTTGTCTAGGTTTACTGTTTATTAAGGATACGAGTGCTCCGAGACCTGGCACTAGTTTGAAATGATCAAGACCTCTATGTATTTTGTGAATCTGTTACATGCCATAAATTTGCCAGATATTATTTCTCTGTTAGCGGGAACATAGCTGCAGTTTCTGAAAGCTGTCTGGATCAATATGCTACGATAAACTTCCAGTTGTCTTCAGGTAGCAGGAATTGCACCCCACAGCTGCTGCTGTCTTCTGAAATAGCCATAGACTTGAAAACATGTAAAATACCAGTCGTGAGGTTATGGTCAATATGGTCGTTGGGCTTTATCCCAGCTCCTCAGAGAGCCTAGACTTTAATAAAAGCTGGGGTCAGACCCAGAGTCTGTTTTAAATAGTTCATAAAGAGTTTGGCCTTCTGAGGTCAGTTATGTTTGAATTTGCTCCAAAATCATGTCATACCCAGGAACTGTATCAGTTCTAATACTTTTTCAGGTGGTGGCATTTCAACTATAGCTCTGAGGTTCTCACACTGACCTCCCTCACTCTTCATAATCACAAGCCCTAAAAACAACAACAATACATTTTCTCTCTTTAATTTTAGTGTAATAGCCAGACTTCCTGTAACTTTATGTTCTTCCTCAAACTACCTGTATGCTAAAATGTCATCCACAGAAACTCATCTGCCTCTAAGCCATGCAGAAGCTCATTTATTATGCTTTGGGTGAGTTCTGGGTGCTTGTAATGCTGAATGGGAAGCAATATATATATCTCTCTTCCAAATAGCATGATCAAAGTTGTCAGCTTGGAACTATCAGAATAGGTGGAACTTGCAAGAATCCATTAGCTGCCGCGAGCTGACTAACTGGTCATCTAGGTACACCTACACTTACAGCGAGGGATGTGATTCTCACTCACCTAGACATACTTGCATTAGCTCTCATTGAGCTAGTGAGCTAGAAGTAATAGTGTAGCTGCAGTAGCCTGGGCAATGGCAGCACAGCCTAGGTGGCCTAATTACATACTCATGGGATCCAGGCAGATTTGAACACAGGATGGCTAGTGCATGCACCACTTGCTGCTGCCTGTGCTACTATGGATACACTATTTTTAGCATACTTGCTTAATAAGAGCTAGCACAGGTATTTCTTCTCAATCACAACCCCACTCCAAGCATGGACATACGCTTAGTTTCACTGAAGCATCTATAAGTGCTGGTGTATCTGCTAATTAAATGTTATTTTATAACTTCGTACAGCAACACTCATTGAATCAGAGTAGTTAGCCCTATGCTTTGCCAGCAACATTACACTCGGGGAATATTCTCCTCTTTTTCCAGACGTGAAAGGACATCAGCATCACAAAGCTCTGCTAAACCACAGCACTGGCACAACTTACCCTGGACCCACTGTTAAAATGATGGTCCAAATTCTGTGTGCCCTTGAATTAGTGTCGGGACTCTATTGGACTTCAACGAGAGCTCATCCAAGGGTAAAATGTGGCCCTTAAAGGGTAATCAGGGTTGGGAAAAGAGAACAGTAATGAAGATACTGCAAAATATATTGCAAGAAAAAAACTAAGGGACGAGAAAGCTAATTTTCCTGGAATCCAGACATATAGTTCTCAGTTTGCATGTGGGCCAGGAATGCTGAACATGCAAAAGACATCAAATATCACTGCACAGTGATCACACAAGGTCTGCGGCAAGCCTAATGTTCATTTCAGTGATTGTTTTATGTGCTACAGAACAACAATGTATTAGGCAATTTCCAAGTTCTAGCTGAGAAAAATCACATCTATTTTTCTGATTTGTTTCTGCTTTTAGGGCAAAAAAAAAATAATCAAGTTTTGTACTATGCTAACAAAAGGGAATCTACAAGACTGAAAGCAGGATGGCACCTTTAAAATAGGAAATTGTACTAGGAAAAGGTTTTGCTTCACGTTTTATCTACTCATCAAAAACTGGACATACTTTAAAGGAAAAATGGATTAAGAAAAAAGCCATTTATTTGTGATGTTAATCAGCTGTCGTTCTCATGACAGTATGAAGGCTGATATGGAACATAGGCATGATGTAGGCAGACATTATGCAGCTTCGCTCACCAGGCTCTGTTAACGCACTTCATTCCTGATCCCTTTTAGGCCTTGGGCCCCTCCTGAACAGAGAGAGGCAACTTGTGCCAAATTGTGTAATAGGGACATTTGCTAATATCTGCAGAAACCACCCAACTCATGTCACTGGTGATCTCATCCAGATTTGGCTGTCAGGCTTCAGAGTTGGAAAGCTTAGTATGGGAAGCCAATACTTTAACACCCAGCCTCCGAGCCCAACCCTGTCCATTTCAAAGATGCAGCCAGGACCAGGCATTTGCATTCAGATAGTCTCTAATTTTTTTTCAGTATTTTTTAAAAACTTCTTTAAAAGCCCTAAAAAAAATTGGTCCATTTATTTATTTTCATGTAGAAAGGAACAAACATGTCCGTGCTGACGTGACTGTTTGGCCAGATGGTCTCATTTACCCCTCTCCTTTCTCTCTTTTTAGCTGTTACAGTCTAGTAAATGAAAAATAATACCTTCATTTTCTGTTACAGACCAGAGCAGTATCCTTGTCCCATTCATTCTCTCTCCTTTCCACTTCTTTTTCTGAGTCTTTCCCCTCTTCCTCCTTTCCCTGCTTGTCTCACTCACACCATTCTGTTTGGAGCATGCAATGAGGTGATGAGCTAAAGCATGGGACTGACTAATATCACTAACAAAGTTCACTTTGACATGCTCAGAGCACATTTGAGTACACAATGGTACACAGATACCAACAGTCCTAGGGGGGCTGACACAACCCATCCATTGTGGCCCTGGCCATCTATCAATGTATTTATATATGATCTCACTGCCATGGTAAGTGAGAGCCTCACAGCATTAATAGATCTATCCTAGCACCGTAGGAGGCAGGTTAATATTATCTCCATTCTGCTGGTGGAGATCTGAGGCAGAGAGATTGAGTGATTTGCCAAAGATCATGTGCAGAGCTTACAGAAGAGCTGTGCCTTCAACCCAGATCTCCCCAATACCACCCTACTTCTGCAGACAGACAGAGGCAGCAGGAAGCAGGCATAATACTGCTGTTTACACCTCCATCATTTATTTGGACAAAGTTACAAAGTAACCTTTTTAAAAGCCTCCCTTATGCTGCCAGCCAGAATAAATGATAAGGGCCAAGTTCTGCTCTTGGATGCACAAGAATAACTCCCACTGATGTCAATGAATGAGATCTCTGTGCACACATCCTGAGGCAGAATTTGGCCCTAAAGGTGTAATTGCAGTTTCTCCTTGACTAGCTCCCATGTAATACTGAGATGTGGAAGGAGGTGTTCTGAAGGTTCTTAACCAATCCCGAACATCTCAAAAGTGAGGCTACTACACTTTATTTTTTGGAGATAAAGGTTTAATTTTTGAAGATCTAGAATTGGCTGCAGCCCTAATCAACTGTCATGGTCTAAGAGGGCACCATCAATTTGGAATCCAGCCAATTATCAAAGAAATAAGAGTGATTACAGATTCTGTGCTTGCCTCTGAGTCCCCCTGACTAATGTCTGTGGGTTTGCAATCACATTCTCCTATTTCTCACCATGTTTCCCTCTTCCTTGGGGCTATGTGAAAAACCAACATAAACAACAAGCAGACAAAAAAAAACACCCCACAAAAAATAGAGACTCAGTGTTTTCTCTCTAATCTTTCAATGACAGGAATCTCAGGTGTTACTCATATTCATAAATAGAGCACATGGAAACTTCCAGATAGAAGTGGGATTTTTTGTTTTTAACTTGAGGATGTCCCATATGGGGACACTGGAAAATTATATCATGTTAGAATACATGGTAATTACCATGGTGTTAAATACAACTTAGCACTCAATGTAGACAAGGACATGGCACTTAGTATCTAGTCATCTGGGCCTCATTAAGTCAGACATGTTTACATAGGAGTCTGTCTCCACTGAGGGTTTAATCCTGTTAACAGATGTTTGAACGCAATGTGTACAATAGACTATCCCTAAGTGATACCTGTGGCACTTTGAAAAGGGCTGCATGTGAATTAAGCTGTTAAAAATATGCTTGCAATTCTCCTGTTGAAACTTTATATGTCATTATTTTTCTCCTGTTAAAACTAGCGTTAAAAACAAGTCAGAAGCTGGCACCACCAATAATGTTCCTTTCAGGCATGAAAGTGTCTCCAACAGGAGGCTCATGATTGCTTGTCTAAGTGAAAAACTTCAGTTTCATGTACAAAAGACCCTTCTTTCAGAACACTGCAAGCTTACACTAAATAAAAGAGGTGTGGTCTTCTATGAAGTCATCCACTCTACATCAGCTGCATGACTATGCAGACTTTCCATGTTGTTCTGCTAGATAGGACTCTACTGGGACCAATGAACTGAGACGATATTTTACAAGCTGAATCTACATATGGCAGTTGTGCATTTAGGTCTGGAAAATAGGGCAGCTCTAAAATCCATCATGCAATATATAAATAATCCATGTAATTATTAGACTTAGTTACAGGAATGGACAGAAACACCTTTTGGCTTCAGTTCTACTCCTATGTTTTCTCATTTGGATACTTGTATATAGTACAGTAAGTTGGGTCCCTTAAAGATGACCTTCAAAGTGGGGGACATGGCTTTGTACCTTTTTTATATATAAAGGAAACCTGAAAGCTTTTGCCAAACAATGATTTTTTCTGTTTTTACATTAGAAATGTAGGTCTTATGGTTTTTCCTAGAAGGCTGCAAAGGAGCTGGATGTCTCACTCACCAGAGGTACACCTCCTTGTGGCTGGGTGTGGGATTAGCTCTCATGTTCTCTAGTGCATCCTGCCACTGATTGCTTGCCCTGTGACTTAGGGTGCTCCTTCTTCATGACTCAGACCTCCATCCAGGTCACTCTATAGTCCCCTCATTCTGGGGTAACAAAGTCCAACTGCACAAGCTGTCCAGATGCTCTCTGAGATGGTTTTCTATTCCAAGGCTCCAGATCCTCTGCCACTTTCCCAGTGCTGCTGCTAAGGGAACCCAGACCCTCCTTCTACACTGCATTCCAGCCCAGGGACCCTATAACCACTAGCCAAGGTCTTCAAAGTCTTCTACCTGTCTCCTGTTTCCCAGGACTTCTTCCTACCCAGCCCTTTCTCAGACTTTTCTCCCCTGTAACTTCTCTGGGTGGATCCTCTTTTCATGCCTAGGATCCCAGAGCTTATCCCCCTGCCCAGGTTTCCACCTTGCCACCTCTCTGATCCCAACAAGTGACTGCAGAGTCCCTCCCTACAGCTCTCTTCTGTGCTCAACTTCCTGGTTCTGCCCAGCTGGACTTCATGATCAGTTAGGACCAGCTCTCCCTTCAGGTGCTGCCAGGTAACAATTTGCCTCTCAGGCCGACATTAACCCCTTCCAAGCTTGTGTGTGGTATACACCTAATCACAAAAACTCAATGGACAACTGGCAGTATTATGGCATCTGATGCACCACACAAGTGAATCATGATTTTCATGGAGAGGGGAAGTAATTTCTCTTCAGATTGTATACAACTATTTTTTTGTGTTAACACCTATTTAGTTCAAATGCCTGACATATGCTTAGGGGAAAAGAGATCTTTGATAAAGATTCAACACCCATCCTTTCAATTAAGGGCTGAGAAAGCTTGCAGTTCTTATCTGAAACTGCTTAATGAGATCTCCAGCAAAAGCAGGGAAAACAAGGGTTGACATTCTTGATATTCCTAAAATAAAATCAAGAAGAAAACCCCCATACAAACCAAAACTAATTTTGGCCTTCTTTATACATCATAAAGAAAAAGAGAGTGCACAATCCCTTCTTCCCCCCACCTCCATTTCCAGGTCACCTTTAAAAACAAATAGCAATTTATATTATATTATTTCAAACAAATTTTCCCTAGTCTCTTTGGATTTAGCAGAGTGAGTGAGCTGTCATGCATGGAATGAATGAAATCATTTTTCAGTTAGCATACTATTACGCTACCCTCTCCAGGCAATTGATTTTGGGTGTGACCAGGCACAACCTCCCCTCAGCCTTGATATTCCATAATTTTAAAGAAAGCTCTAAACA
The DNA here is from genome assembly GCA_007922305.1 of Dermatemys mawii. Classification (NCBI taxonomy): domain Eukaryota; kingdom Metazoa; phylum Chordata; order Testudines; family Dermatemydidae; genus Dermatemys; species Dermatemys mawii. Next base: position 31,616,858 of record ML677351.1, read on the forward strand.
CAGCTAAACTCTCTTGAGTGTCTCTCAACTGGAACATTGTGATAATCTCTTAACTATAATTTCCAGTGTGGTCAGCTCCCTGCAAGAAGTCATTATAACTCTTCGATACACTAACACTTCCAGATATCTGCTAATGTACCCTGTGTACCATGAGATTTGTGCTAGTGATATAGGTGCTCCCAGCATTATGCTCTAGACCAGTGTTCTTCAAAGATTTCCGGCCGTGGCCCCTTTTCGTGGTCCAGGGTCCACTCATGGTCCCCCGGGGTATGTCCGCCAAAATGCCGCCGAATTGAAAGCTTCCGCTTTCTGCGGCGGCATTTTGGTGGGACAAAAATAGACCGGTGGTCTACTCGGCGGTCTTCCAGGGAGGATCGGCGGCGGCACTGGGTCCTTGCACACTCCCGGGAGTGTGCGCACCCCACTTTGAAGACCACTGCTCTAGACTAGAGCTGGTTAAAATTATTCCAGCCAACCAGTTTCCCATAGGAAAAAACTGATTTAAATGAAACTACATGACATGACAACCTAATAGTCAAAATGTTTCAGCTATATTATATTAAACTTGAAAGTCTGCCTCAAGTCAATAAAGTAAAAATGAATGTTTCAGTTACAGTATGTTGAATGTTACAATAAGGTAGAAAAAAATGTAATTTAGATTTTTCCTAACAAAATTTTGGAATTGCATTCCATGAAAAATTTTATAAATTTGTATTTTTTATTTCCATTTGGAATGACATTTTTAAAAATTTCAGAATTTCCCATGGAACTGGAATTTCAGGTTCCAAACAACACTATTCTGGACTCCAGTCTTTGGTGGCTTCTCAATAAACATTCACCCATATCTATTAAATAGAGAATACTTTACTGAGACTAGCATGAAAGCAAGCATGCAGCTACTCTTGGAACCTGTCCCATAGGCTAGTCACAAAAGAAAAGTAGAGTATTTCCAAATTCCATCCTAGTGTCTAGTCCAGACCTAACACGCAGGATTCATTTCACTCAATCAGCAGCCAATCATAAGTGGACGCTTTGAACTCCACATCCACAGTATGCCTTTACATGAGTTACGTTATGTCTACACTTAAAATACTACAGCTGCGAGGCTATAGTGCTTCAGCCTAAGGATAAGGCAATTTTGTCTGTAGCCATATTGCAAGACCTAAAACCTAATGCCTTCATCTGCAGTCAGGCTAAAAGAGCAGCAGCCATTAACTGAGAAGCAGGAAGTCCATCCTCACATTCCATCTAAATCACGTTAAAACAATATAATATCAGGCTGTTAAGAAGGAGACATCCCAATGGCACCCACTACCACCAGAGTTTGGGGGCTGTGTGTGTGTGTGTGTGTGTGTGTGTGTGTGTGCGTGTGTGTGTGTGTGTGTGTGTGGGACAGGCTCTGTGATGGACTTTGGGGGCAGGAGTGGGCCAAAGCAGGGTGGGCCAGAGGGCCTCTGTGTGCTGCTGCCCCCAGGCACCGCCCCTGCAGCTTCCCATTGGCCACAGGGACACTTGGGGCAGGGGCAACCCTCCTGCTGCAAACTTCACCCACATGTGGTACAAAGCTTACCAGGAAGTTGCCCTAAATGGCATCCCTGGCACTACAGTGGCACCATATAGCACTGCAGCTGTGCTAGTGTAGTGTTTCAAGTGTAAACAAGCCCATATATAAAATGATGAGGAATAGTCAGATGGTAGAAAAGTAGATGGATTTCTCACTTGGAACAGTCATCTGCAAATGGGGACACTAAAACTGCTAGTTTTAGTGTTATCGTCTGTATCCCAGAGAAATAGGGACGTGCAGTTCATTAATAACATCACACCTTTTGCCTTCCTATGACTGTAGGTTACATGCTCTGGACTCACTTCAGCTCACTGGTTCCTGCTCCATGAGGTGTCATAAGGCAGAGCATACGAATCAGTGGGGTCTGTACCTTCTCTTTCAGGCAAATAAAGATGCTCAAGGAGGATACAGCAGCCAAGACATGCTGCTTTCGGGTGTGAGGAAGTCTGCCAAACGCTTCTTTTCACAGCAGGGCCAATGAGGCTGTGAAGGCACCAGGGCTTTCTGGAAGCTGATGGTCTGTAGAAACCATGAAGCCATTTCCTACAGGCCTTAGGCCATCTGTGCACTTCCTGAACCCTGGCTGTCTCTCATTCAGCGCTGCCAGAAAGGAGTCAAAGCTGCAGAGACATGACTGCTGAGGCCTGGAGCAGCGTAACGTCAGCTCCATATACTTTGTTTCTTTTCCTCAGTGGCCAAATCAAACACTCCTATGTGACACAGCAACTCCTCTGTTTAAATAGCATGACAAGCTTCACTAATGCTTGGGGACACTAGTCTGTACTGGCATTCTGTAGCACCTGTCAGCAAGATGGGGCTTCAACCATGCCAACTCCCATGCTTTCATAAGGTAAAACAATTATATGTACCCAGTGGTGAATGATTTGTAATTACAATAAATGAAAACAAGAAAGCACAAAAGGGAAGTCCCTATGAAAGAGCACAGTCTGTGTGTCTCTGCTGGACCAGGCTGCAGTAACAAAATAACAGGTATCTTGACCGAGAGGGGGAGTTCTTAGAAGTAGACAGGTACAATATACAGAAAACAAAAGGCATCACAGTTTCAGAGCTATACCGGAATCACAGTCCCAGCTTATCTAATAAACCTCTTGAGCTTCTCACTCTAGCAGTGAACCTCTTCACTGGGATGCTTTTTGCACATGCCTTATTAATCACATTGATCCTTCACTCTGGTTGCTAAAAGCTTCTTATTATGCAATCTAAAAGGCTTGTTGTAAAGCCCTGGGAACCAGGTTCTATAATGCAAGGCTCGATTGTTAATAGACATGCCCACAAATCTAAGAGCTGCAATATCTCTCTTCAGACTTAGGATGTGCACTAAATTAGCTACTACTTGCATTATACAAAATCTGATGTTCTGGATGAAAGGCAACATGTCTGGGAAAATCAAAGAAACCTACTTAGGACTGTAGCAAGGCAACAGAACATTCACTGATACTTGGAGCTGCTAGGGAGTCCATCAGATCAAGTAACTGTTTTAATTTCAATAGCAGTGAAAGTCTATTTAAGGGCCTCATGCTCCATATTGTGGTGATGAGCATAATAGATGAATAGATAGATAGATGTTTCCTGACGCGCGAATGAACCACGCAGAGTATTGGAGTCTACACAAGGTTTAACTTATAGCATTTCTCATTCTTTTATCAGAGGGCAGGGTTTGCTCCGCTGCAGAAGTGGCACAGGGTTAGTACTGAGAATACTCCAACATCTGAATGATCTTGGGGTTTCTGCCAGAGGCAAACACTTCCACATGGGTCTCTTTCCCCTGTACTACCACTTACCTTCCCATGTTCCTTGAAGGCTTAGCCACATTGGCAGCCCCCAAAAGCCCCTCATGAGAAGGAAGGGGTCTTGGGCATGGAGGGGGATGCCTCAGAAGTTATTGCAGAGTCTCTCTTGCGAGGCTTTGCCCTGACTCCTCCCACCTCCAGAGATGGAACACCCCAGAGACCCCACAGTGGGACTTCTATGGGATTAGATGAAGGCGCAGCACGCCTTCAAGACAATTCATCCTGCCCCAACCAAGATCCATTGGCTTAATGTCCCCTCTGCTCACATAAGTGGAGAAGAACATTTGGCTCTATGACATAATGGAAACATCCCGGCAAAAAAGTTGTCTTGAGAGGGCTATTTTCACAGTCCTGTTCAGGGACCATTTTCAGAGTGGATTGCAGGAGCTACACAACCAAATCCACTATTTGTTCATGTGAACTCTGCCATGTAAATCTTGACAACTCACAACCACCACAAACATTAGCCTGACTCACAGTGTTCCAAGCATGGGGGAGATAAGTGGAGTCTCTCTTTGCATGGTTTGAAATCTTGACAGCTGATAGCTTTTGGGAAACTGAAATGAAGTCCTTTAGGAACAGCTCTGGTGGTGTGTCACAGAGCTCATTTTCTCTTTGCTCTTACTCACCATGCAGGGCGTTTGCATGGCAACAAGATCCTTGCTTCAGGATTATGGCTGTTTATTAGCACTATAGGGCAGGCTGCACACTTGGCAGATATATTAAAACAAGTTTCCTGCCCAGAGAAGTTAAAAGTCTAAATGCATTTTCTACTCTCCCTTCCATTTTGCACTTCCCTTCCTTAATCTGCAGACCTTGAAGAATCTTGGTAGAGTTCAGGATTCATGGACCTGGAAGCGACTGTGAGAGAAAAGCAGCCAGGCTCCTCCTTATTTCTCCTCTTCTCTGAAATTCATGAAAGAAGTGGGTACAAGTTAAGATAATCTGGAGCTGCACTAACTTGTGCTACTTTGGCCTTTGCACTGTGGAATTCCCCCACCACCTTCGTGGGTGGAAGTAGGGCTGGGGATCCTCTGTCTGAAAGCATAGTTCATGGGCTCAGAAATATGGAGGGCCTGGCTGGTTTGCCCACCCAGCCCCCTCTGGTTTCAGAGTGTGAACCCCACAGAGTTCATGTAGGGGGGCTGGTACACAGAGATCAGAATGGAACTCTGAATAAAGTTCATATTTCTGAGCTACTGCTGATTTTCCACTTCACATCAAAATCCATTGTGACATCACCAGTTGCCCCCACCCCCACACCATCATCTGTCCTTCCCTCCCCATTATTAAATACAATACATTTCAAAAGGTACCAGATTGATACCTTTGGATTCTGAAGCCCTGCTCCAACAGCATCAGAGCAAGTCACCCACCACCACCACACAACAGCCCTCCAACGTACCTCACTCCTGTCCATCACAAACCTCCTGAAGAGGAATTCAGTCTCCATGGCGCATTTGGTCATTGGCCTTCCAGCTGAACCTACCAGTAAGAGAGCAGTTGTATTGATTTTTATGTAAAAAAACAACAACAAGACACCTATCCAAGTTTCTAGCTACCCTAACGTACATTTACAATACAATTTAATTACAGGCAGCATTAAAATGACCAATGCTGTTTTTTGGTTTACTATTTGGGACATGCACACCTGTCAAACTAAGCACTGGACTGAGGGCCATCTACTCCGTTCACACAGGTGCTGCCCAACAGCCACTGGATGGCTGTAGCTTTAGTTTACAGCTACTGCTGGTCACATTTTATGAGCAAAATACATCTTCTAACAATGTAGGCCATTTGTCCCTTGCTCATGGACTCTGCCAAATTCCTCATATGTGAACTTTTCAGGCTGTGAGGTGTTTACTATTCCGAGACCAGTCGTACGTCACGAAAAGTGCATGATGTTGTTTCTGCTCCCTGATTAAATGCCTGAAACTCTTTTGAGTAAAAAGAATAATAAATAACCAATGTGGAATAGTGACTAATGAAGACTTTCTATTAATAAATGATAAATTAAGAATCCTTCTATACTGACTACTGATAAATATTCTTGATCAACAACTGTGTAGGTGAATAAATGAGTATTTGTGTGAAGAATAGCTATTTTCCATTCCCCTTGACAAAAAGCCATCATTAACAGACACAAATGTGATCAAACTAAACAGCCATTTAGAATGCTGAAGAATGCTTGAAAACACATTGTTTTTTGCAGTATCCTATGTGCTATAGGATTGATTCACACAGGTGATATAAGAGGTAAAAAGCTGCATAGTACTCTACCAATTCCCTGAGCCAGCCATCACGGCTTGTTTCTGTGGAAAAGATTATAAGATGATCAGCTGAGATTTACACCTACAGGTGGCATCTCAGAACTTCCAAACAAAAAATATTGTGATTCGCAGCAAATGCTCATAGTGCTAAAAAAAATACCAGGGGAAGTAAAGAAACTGAAAGGGTTTGCTTATATAAGCAGAAATGTCTTGAAATGGAAGGTTTTTGAAAGTTTACCATAAGGCACTGACAAGTTTTTAATGGGCATCTTAAACATCTACCTTTTCTCTCATTTCCTGACAAATTGGATCTGCATACACATCATATTGCCTTTCCGCAAACATATGGAGCTATAAGGCAACTGCCAATGGAAATTCAAAAGATAACGGGAATTATGAAAAGTGAAGTAAAGTTCAAAACAAACAAGACATCTTCTGCCAGGAACTTGGTAGAATTCTCCCTGCGGGGCAGGTGACATCTGAAGGCTCTGAAGCTGAGGTTGGTTATACTGGTCAGTGTCCTCTCTCTCTGGTCAGCTGTGTGTGTTGTAGTTTACAATGGAGATTCCCTTATGGAAAAGTCTTCCAGAATTTAAGAAGGAACAATAACCTTGCTGCAGGATGTTTGAACACCCTGACAGAATCCTGCAGCATGGGCTTCGAGTCTCTATTGCATTCCATAGGATATTTTGAACATTCTTTGAGGGGCTCCATTCTCCAATTCTACTAGCTACTTGAGAAATTTGTATTAATCTCTATTTAATTCCATTAGAACTCTGTTGACTTCATCACTGTTAAATTCTTCAGAACCTTGCCATAAATGATGTTCCAAACCCATGAAAATGGGGACTGCAGCATTATTCTACACTCCACTGTGGGAAAGAGCATGTTCAAATGAGTCAGGCAAGTGGACTGGACTGAAGAGCTCAAGGATTTGAACATGGAGGAGGCCTGGAATTACTTTAAATCAAAGTTGCAGAAACTATCCGAAGCCTGTGTCCCAAGCAAGGGGGGAAAATTCATAGGGAAGATTTGCAGAGCAAGCTGGATGAACAAGCATCTCAAATAGGTGATTACGAGAAAGCCGAAAGCCTACAAGGCATGGAAGAGGGCATGGATCAGGAAGGAAAGCTACCTCTTGGAGGTCAGAAAGTGTAGGGATAAAGTGAGAACTGCCAAAAGTGAAGCAGAGATGGACCTTGCAAAGGAAATGAAAACCAACAGTAAAAGGTTCTACAGCCATATAAATAAAAAGTAAATAAGGAGAGTGGAAGTGGGATTGTTAAGCACTGAGGATGAGTGAAAAATTAAAGATAATGTAGGCATTGCCCATCACCTAAACAAATACTTTGCCTCGATTTTTAATGAGGCTAACGAAGCACTTAGAGGCAGTGGCAGGGTGGCTAATGGAATTGAGAATATGGAGATAGAAATGACCACATCCAAGATGGAAGTCAAACTCAAACAGTTTAATAAAACTTAACTCGGAGGAGGCCCAGATAATCTTCATCCAAGAATATTAACAAAACTGGCACATGAAATTCCAAGACCAATAGAAAGTATTTGTAATGAATCTGTAAACTCGGAGGTCATATCCTATTGTCAAGAAAGGGGGAGGGAGGGAGTGACTCAGGCCTCCACAGGAAATTACAGGCCTGTTAGTTTGACCTCAATTACATGTAAGGTCTGGGAACAAATTTTGAAGAGAAAGTAATTAAGAACATAGAGGTAAATGGTAATTGAGATAAAATACAACATGGTTGTAGATGGTTGTACAAAGGTAGATGGTGCCAGACCAACTTGATCTCCTTCTTTGAGAAAATAACTGATTTTTTAGACAAAGGAAATGCAGCAGATGTACTCTATCTGAATTTCAGTAAGGCATTAGATAGTTCTACATGGGAAATTGTTAGTCATATTGGAGAAGATGGGGATTAATATGAGAATTGCAAGGAGCATAAGGAACTGATTAAAGGGGAGACTATAAAGAGATATACCGAAAGGTGAACTGTCAGGCTGGAGGGAGATTACTAAATGGAGTCCCCCAGGGACCAGACCAATTTTATTTAATGTTTTTATTAATGACTTTGGCACAAAAAGTGGGAGTGTGCTAATGAAACTTGTGGATGACACAAAGTTGGGAGGCACTGCCAATACAGAGGACTGAAATATCAGAAGAAGATCTGGACGACCTTGAAAACAGATGTAATACAAAATGGGAAGAAATACAACAGTGGAAAGTACAAAGTCATGCACTTAGGGACTAACAACAAGAATTTTTGCTATAAGCTTAGCAATTATCAGTTGGAAATGACAGAGGAGAAAGACCTGGATGTATTGGTTGATGAGCCACCAATGTGATGCAGCCATGAAAAAAAGCTAATGCAGTCTGTGATAGAGGAAGGTCAGGGAGCTGCGGTAGAGTGTTTGAGGGAAGATATGTAAGCTCAGAGCTAATTGAGGCGTGGCTCAAGGAAGGTTACAGGTTGATTGGAACACCTGCAATCAATTAAGGCCCTGCTAAGAACCTAATAAAACCCCCTGCTTCAGGCAGACAGGGGAGGAGTTGGAGCAGTGAACAGTTGGAGGAGAGTTTGGAACCAAGACCACCCAGACTCTAGGTAAAGAGACACTTGACCTGTGTAGAGAGAGGGCAGGAAGCCCCACAAACTGAAGGGTAGGAGAGGGAAGTAGCCCAGGGGAAGGAATAGCTACTTCAGGTAGTTTACCGCTATCCTCAGGGCCCCTGGGCTGGGACCCGGAGTAGAGGGCGGGTACGGGTCCCTCCCCACTCCCCCTCCTCTAGGATACTAGTGGGGCAGTTAATACCCTATTCAGGGGCAAGAAATAGCTCCCTGAACCCCCCACAAGAAGGGAAAGTGCGGGACCCATCATAACAGTGCCAGCAATTTGCCACAAGTCCTAGAATATATCAGGCAAGGTATTTCTAGTAGATAAAGGGATGTGTTAATACCATTACACAAGGCACTGGTGAGACCTCATCTGGAATAGTGTATGTAATTCTAGTCTCCCATGTTTAAGAAAGATGAATGAAAGCTGAACAGGTGCAGAGAAGGGCTACTAGGATAATCAGAGGCATGACAAATCTACTTTATGAGAGGAGATTCAAAGAGCTTGGCTTGTTTAGCCTAACCAAACAAAGGTTGCGGGGAGATATGATTGGTCTCTACAAATACACATCAGAGGGATAAATACCAGGGAGGGAGAGCAGTTATTTGAGTTAAGCGCCAAAGCTGATACAAGAACAAATGGATATAAACTGGCCATCAACAAGTTTAGGTTTGAAATGAAACAAAGGTTTCTGACCATCAGGGGAGTGAAGTTCTGGAACAGACTTCCAAGGGGAGCAGTGGGGGCAAAAAAAACCTAACTGGCTTCAAGACTGAGCTTGATAAGTTTATGGAGCAGCTGGTATGATGAGACTACCTACAATGGCATGCAGCTAATCTGTGACTGCTAGCAGCAAATATCCCCAACAGTCAGTCATGGAACACTAAATGGGGAAGGCTCTGAGTTGCTACAGAGAATTCTTTCCCAGATGTGTAGCTGGTGGTCTTGTCCACATGCTCATGATCTGACTGCCATATTTTCATCAGGGTCAGAATGGCAGAAATCCTGATGCTTTTTCGCTTCCTCTGCAGCATTGGGCACAGCTCTCCTGCAGGTTCAAACTAGCATTAATGGTCAATTGTCTGTAACTTGAAGTCTTTAAATCATGATGTGAGGACTTCAGTAATTCAGCCAGAGGTTATGGTCTGTTACAGGAGTGGGTGGATGAGGGTTCTGAGGCCTGTGATGTGCAGGGAGTCAAACTAGATGATCATGATGATTCTTAAAGTCTATGAGACCATATAACTTTTTTCTTGGAAAGATTTCAGCTTCAAGACACATGTATGCAAACTGAAACATGTTGGGGTTTTATTTTCCTCTCTCTTCCCTTTCTATTCATCCCGCTATTCTCAGGGACTAAATGGAAAAGAGGAGGATAAAGGGGGGAATGAACCCAAACCAAACTCTGTTTGTTGATAAAACAGAACATACCTAAAAAATGAAAAAAACTAATTTTTTTAAAAAAGGCATTGTCACAGCAACGACTCACCCCTGTGACACCTCCTACTGACCGTCTGGGATTTAGCTCTTCCAGCTCAGAGCGCCTCTGCAGGCCCGTGTCTCGCTGTCTGCTGTCCATGTGTCCCTCCCAGACCCCAGTGCCCTTTTTCCTGGTGTGCTGCCCCCTGGCAATACCCCCACACTCTGCCTCTGGGTCTCTCCTCCCTGGGGAACCCTCAATCCTCTAATCCCCACCTTGCCTCAGTCTAGACTACTGCCAGTCATCATCCAGCCCCTGCACCTTGTGGCAGACTGCAGTGTAAAAGCCAGGCATCATAGTCCAGGGGGTTTGGACCTGTTGCCTTTCCCTACAGCCCAACACCTATCAGGCCCGTAGCTTGGGGAGTTGCTAGGCTAGAGCTCCCCAGCACCCTTACCTATTCCCCCAGCACTGCCCTACCTCAAGTACCCTGTCCTGCAGACAGCTAGGCCCTGCTCCCTCCCAGCCTGGAGACAGACTATTTAGCCTCTCGGCCCTTTTATGAGAGTCAGCTGTGGCCTGATTGGGGCGTGGCCCAGCTGTGGCTGCTTCCCCAGTCAGCCCAAGCTTGCTGCTTTCTCCCAGTAACAGCCCTCTCCAGGGCTGTTTTACCCCTTTTGTTTTAGGAGTGGGGTAGCCACCCCGCTACAGGCATTTTCTGGTCAAAAACTGTTTTGAACAGCTCTAATTATATACGGTTGTTATTATTATCATCACAATCTATCCAGGGTGCCCTCAACTGGTGCCAATCATGTCCATTTTCTTGCTTCTGATCTTCTTTTTGGAGGATGTTGCCTGGATTCAGAGAACTCTTTCTCTCGAGGCAAGATTCATGGGTGAGAGCAGAAGGATACAACTGCGCTATCATCCCTCAGTGGCTGAGTTTTAACCAGTGTTCCAGCTGACATTCTAGCTGTGCAGCAAATTGTCCCCTTAGCTTCAAGCAACTCGGATCCATGTCTGTCTTTGCTGGTAACGTATGGGACCTTTTTTTATTAATCAGAGAGAGCAAGCTGCCAGAAGCCCTTAAACAAGTTATAGCCAGGCCTCTGCAGAGGAAACCAGTACTGAACACTAATGTCCTAGCCAAGTACTACCTAGCCCCTAACTTTCCCTTTCCTCAAATGATAATGCAGCAGGTAGTGACAGGCCAACTCCAACAAGATTTTATAAGCTCAAGCCTCTTGGAACCCATGCAGCTGGGCTTCAGGCTGGATCATAGCACAGAAAAGTCATTGATAACAGGGACTGACACTCTCCTCTGAGCAATGGACAGAGGCCAGATGTCCTTCCTGACAACTGCTTGATCTTTCAGTGACCGTCAATTCTACTGATCATGAAATGTTGACAACATTGTAAGACCAGCCAGGGATTCCGATCACTTTTTTTCCAAAATGATCACAAGCAAATACTACTGCACGAGGGGATCTCTCTCTGAGGGGGTCTCAGCTGTGGGCTCCTTCAGGCCTCATCCCTGACATTCTGTTCAGTATCGAAGTGAAGTCGCTGTGAGACAATGAGACTATATAAGCTGCAGTATGAACTGTAAGCCAAAAATACTCTGTTCTGTGGCTCTTTTTCATTGAATCCAGACACAGTTGTTGGCTAGGCTCATCTAATGGTTGGCAGAGACTAAGATCTGGATGAAAGCCAGGTGGCTGTAGCTCAAACTAGACAAGATTGAGGCAACGGTGTCTGAAACAGGATGTGGTCTGACAATCTATAATCCATCAGCTGAGGATATCTGCCCAACCATTGTCAAAGTAGTCTGCAGTCCTGGGATCTTACAAGAGCAGGGGTGGGCAAACGTTTTGGCCCGAGGATCACATCGGTTGCAAAACTGAATGGATGGCCAGGTGGGGAAGGCTATGCCTCCCCAGCCTGGCCCTGCCCCCTATCTGGCTCCCTCCCACTTCCAGCTCCCTGACTGTCCTCCTCAGAATCCCCAATCCATCCAACCCCCCCTGCTCCTTGTCCCCTGACCACCCTCTCCCCACCCTAACTGCCCCCCCAGAACCCTCCCCACCTGACCCCCCTTGCTCCCTGTCCCCTGACTGCCCCAACCCCTATCCACCCCCCACCCCACTCCCTGACAGACCCCCGGGACTCCCCCACTCTATGCAACCCCCCCTGCTCACTGACTTCCCACTCCAGAAACCTTCCTGCTCCTAACCACCACCCCGGTACCCCATCCCCTACCCAACCCCTCCTGCTCCCTGTCCCCTGACTGCCCCCCAGGAGCCTCTGCCCCTTATCCAACCCCCTGGCCCTAGCCCCCTTACCATGCTGCTCAGATCAGCATGTCTGGCTCCACAGGAGTGCACAGCCCCACCCCCCAGAATGCTGCCCACACGGGGGCAGGTAGCAGGTGTGTGAGGGGCTGGGTGCAGCCTCCCTGGCTGGGGAGCTGGACGGGATGGTCCTGTGGGCCAGATGTGGCCCGTGGGCTGAATGTGGCCCGCAGGCTGTAGTTTGCCTACCCCTGTACTAGAGCCATCACTACTTCCAGATTCCCAGAAATACCTTTTCCATCTACAGCTGCGACCCAACTATAAAACTGATGTCTGACAATAGAGAAATAAGTCCAATCAGGATTTCATAGAACAGTGCACTATTTTCACAACATATATAATTAAACAAATTGGGAACCTAAGATCAACGGCTCAGTGTTAAGTGGGGCAAGCCTGATCTCCAGGAGGAGGACAGATTGTTATGGACCTGATTCAGCACCCTTCTACAGGAAATAGCTCCGCTTCTCTCTAGATGAGGGGGGTCCAATGTAAATGTTTCCCCTAAGGGCTGCTCTACACAGGAGGAGGAGAGGAAACAGGGACCAAAGCCTCTGAAAAAGAGGAGCCAGGGGCTGCCAATGGGACTGGATCAGCCAGCAGGAAAGGAATGTTCAGGAGAGCAGGGGGAAAGGGAAATAGGCAACATGTTCAGGGCACAGGGAGAAGAGAAAGAGGCATCATCTGACAGGGAGAGGAGAACCACGCAGCCAGGAAATATGTGCAAGGGAGAAAGGAACAAGTCAGCAGAGCAGCATGTGCAGAGGAGTGGGCGAGAAGAGGGCTAGGCCCCAGAGAAGTAGATGAGGGGGGAGGGGAAGGGAGAGAGGAAAACAGAACATATGGGAGGGGAGATGAAATGAAGAGCAAAAGGAGAGAGAGTGTGATCCACTTCTTTGAAAAAGAAGGACAAAACAATGATTTTACACTAAAAACAATTATGAATACATAAGTCCTTTCCCAATGCAGGCAACCACTGCAGTGGCCACAGGCATGTTAAGTGATCACAGAGGGCAGGCCAGGCCAGACAATGGTAAGTGAGGGGTTAGATGGGGACAAGCCATTGTGAATGGGAGGTGAGGTTTCCATTCTGCAATCTCTCTGTTAAGAAGTGCTCTTGACTATATAAAAGCTTGATGCTCCAATTTGTACTGCATTTTCCAAGGCTGGCAGCCCCCTTTGGCCAGTCATCTAAAATATTGTACTCAAAGCAAGTCTTTTGGAGACTGAAATGTAACAAGGCTGCCACAATGATAAGGGACTTTTTCTTTGGTTCATTTGTCTGGGGAATGATAAGTGTTATTATTTTTGTGCTTTGTTCAAAAAGTGAATATTTACCAATCACTGCCAAAGGCCCCTTTTGCGCAGCAAAATTATTTTAGTTTCAGAAGTTCAAAAAAGTGTTTGAGTCATTTCTTGCCACGAATAGTTAGATGCTCAATTCAAAAAGAAAAACAAAAATCTTTAACTGCTGTATGTCAAATTCCTAAATCAGCTGTTTAAGTATGAAGCACAAACAGAACATTAGTTATTGTATTGCATTCCACATAGGTGTGACATTGCATGGGTTATAATAAAAGCTCTATTAATAACAATGATATCCTGAGTAATGCATCTGAAACTGAAGCACTTTCATTTTATATTTATAGGTCAGAAATTTAAGTTTTTAGTGGTGTTGGTTTTAAATCATTTTGATATACACAGTCTAGCCATATTCTCCAATTTCTAGTGTTCTGCAGCAGCAACCTCATTTGCCTTTCACTCTAGCAATAAACATTTTGCACTGGTACTACTAACTACTTTCCCACTGTGACTGCCAAACTGCCGTACTGGATCTACATATCCCTGGTAACATATTTCATTCATTCTGGTTATTTGCTTCACAGTATGTTCCCAAAGGCTTGCTTTAAATTTTCAGCCCTATAGTGACACCATAAAGTCAGCTTCATTCCTACTTAACTTTGTAGTGTAACTGCATCTCCCTTCAAGGTTGATCTTGCACAAAATATTATATGCTTTCTTTTCCCAGAAAACGTAACAATCTTGCCACACAGAGAATCAATCTGTGGCCTCTTAAAATTCTGTGGTCATTTCTAAAATGTTGCTCCTTTATTTTTTAAAAATGAATTTGAGTGCCCCACAAAGTAAAACCCTCTATCCTCAGAACAGATACAACACAAACAATGGCTGTGCAAGCTTCCCTCACACCAGCATCAGTGATGGTTGTGGAAGCTTCCCACACACACAGACCCCAGCAACGTGTCTCTGGAAGAGCTAGATGTATTGGTGAATGCAGTCTCTGTGTCCTCTCTGCTAAGGCTCCCAAGAAGGGGTCAGTTAAAAATCAATTTCTGGTGACCTGCTTGTGATGTGATTTTATTTGTGACAGGGACTTCAATAAAAAACAACCAACTAACTTAAAATAAGACAGTAAAAAGAATTTCTGATCAGTTTGGGTGAAATCCTGGCTCCATTTAAATCCATGGCAAAATTACCAATTGATTTCAATAAAGCCAAGATTTCACTGTCGGTCTAGAATGAATTTCGATGAGTTATCTAGAAGTAAAAGAGAGGGTCTATCACATTAAATAGCATTTGGCCTCAATCTATTGGGGCACTAGTGCTATAAACATACAAGGAAGGTAGAGAGAAGAGTCATGAGAATGATTATAAGACTGGAAAACATGCCATGAGATTCATGGAGTTCAATCTATTTAGCTTAACAAAGAGAAGGTTAAGGAGTGACCTGAACACAGACTGTAAGCACCTGAGTACTTACATGGGGAACACAAATTTGGTAAAGGCTCTTCAGTCTAGTTGGCAAAGATATATACAAGCCAGTGGCTGGAAGTTGAAGGAAGACAAATTCAGACTGGAAATAAGGTACAAAGTTTTAACAATGAGAGTTGTTAACCATTGGAATAATTTATCAAGAGCTGTGCTGGATTCTCCATCACTGGCAATTTTTAAATCTAGTTTGGATGTTCTTCTACCAGATATGTTCAAGTTCGGTTATTACTTCAGGAAGTCCCATGGCCTGCCATATAGGAGGTCAGACTAGATGATCACAATGGTCTCTTCTGGCCTTATAATCTATGAATCCCTGGCTCTCTGAAAGTAAAAACTCTTCACTATTTATGTAGACTGAGCTGTTCACCCAATGAGAACACAGCATACTGAGCTCCTCTTGTAAGATGTGTAGGCAGCAGCTGGAGGCACTAAAGAGATTCCTCTGGCTGCAGCACCAAGTGTGCAATCTGTGGATCTGATTTTCCTCTCACTTAGACCAGTGGAAATCAGACGTCTCTGGTGTCCCATCTTCCCCAAAATCAATAGAGCTCTACTCATTGACACCTAGAACATTCTCTACATTTTTTAAATTGATTTGATGAGGTGCTTAAAAGTTATCGCATTACAAACAGAAATGCCCGTGAATTCAGCATAGGGCCTCGCTTTGCTTGGTAAATGATTCACCATCACATGAAACATACATAGGAACATGTAGTTAGTATGGGCTATATACAAACCACTCTTAGTTGAAAGAAACACTGTGCTGAGCTCTTGAGCATGAAGCAATTCTCCAAAAAGGGCCATACTTCTGCAGTTTAATGTTCCCAGCCTACACACACTCATTTCATATATTATTTGAAAGCTTGTTTTATGTATGTTTAGATGAGGTATGATGAGGAGCTGTCAACTGGTGCCATAAGCCTGTAGGCAACAATCATACCCACAATGAGAGAATCATTTTTCTGCACAGTTCAAGAAAAACTGCAGTATGACTATGACTACATAAAGAGGGGAAACTTGAGGAGTAGTGAAGTTATTTTAGCTGTTTATTTGACAACGGTGCTGCTGGAATACTGTGTCCTGTTTTGGTGTCCACAGCTCAAGAAGGATGTTGCTAACTGGAGATAGTTCAGAGAAGAACCACAAGAATGAATAAAGGATTAATATGCCTTATAGTGATAAACTCAAGAAGCTCAATCTACCTAGTTTAACAAAGAGAAGGTTAAGGGGTAACTTGTCTACAAGTACCTACATGGGAAACAAATATTTGATAATGGGCTCTTCAGTCTACCAGAAAAAGATATAACAAGATCCAATGGCAGGAAGTTGAAGCTAGACAAATTCAGTCATGAAAAAAGGCATAAATTTTAAACATTTACAGTAATTGTTACAATACTGTTCCAGGAATTAACCACTGGAACAATTTACAGTCTACAACTGGGTTGTGGTAGATTCTCCATCACTGACCATTTTAAAATGAAGAGTGGATTTTTTTTTTCTAAAAGATCTGATCCAGGAATTATTTTACTGAAGTTCTATGGCCTGTGCTATACAGGAGGTCAGAGTAGGTGATCTCACAGTGGTCCCTTCCAGCCTTAGAATCTATGAATTTCTGACCTGTCTCTTGCCTTCCCTTTTTGGGGAAGGTTATTTAGACGGTGTTGGGAAAACAATGCCAATGCTACCTATGGCCAGTCTGATAACTAAAGCCACTAAAACAGCACTCAGCAACAACTGTGGTGGACATGAGAACTGACTTTATTGAGACAAAAAGTTCTGGACACACAGTGCCGCTTGCCTGTCTCTAATGAGAAAATATGGTGCAAGATTATCAGCAGGGATAGGCATAAAACCCTATGATTTGGTTTAAGGTTTCATTCAACTGAGATTATATCTAATTCATGGGTTCTCAAACTTCATTGCACCGTGACCATCTTCTGACAACAAAACTTACTACACAACCCCAAAGGCGGGAGGGGGACAAAGCCTGAGTGCACCAAAGCCCCATGGGGAGGAGGGGAAGTTAAAGCCCAAGCCCCACCGTCCTGGAGGTGGGAGGGGGAATCCGAAGACAAAGGGCTTCAGCTCCAGGCAGGGAGTCTGTAACCTGAGCCCAACCCCCACAGTGGAAGCCCTCAGGCTTTGGCCCTTGGCAGTGGGGCTTGGGCTTTGGCTTCAGTCGTGGGCCTGAGCAAGTCTAAGCTAGCCCTGGCAGAGCAGCCCAGATTTTCCCAGAATGCCCTACAGGCAGGCAGCATGGTAGAATTGGATGCACAATCCTGGTTAACTGATAGCTGTGTAGTGGATAAAAGTCATCTGTGTTTGTGGTAAAGTGGTCAGATGAATGTCACAAGTCAGTAACAAAACCACTGTCATATACTCACAGGGTGGATGCTGACCTAGGAGATGCAGACCTTTGCTTTTTGCACTTTTTAGCAAGAAAGTTTAAAACAGAGCAAGGAATTGATCGGCTTCTTTTTAAACCTTTAGTTTCCAGGGCAGTGTGCAGCAGCCAGCCTGCAACATAAGCAATGTCTGGATTCTAGAAAGTCAGAGACACAGCAAATGAGGGTATGTGCAGGATTGAGGAGGGGAAAACAAAGCCTGTATCTCATTTCAGATTGATGTTACTACAAAGTTCTCCACTAGGTGGAGCTGTTGTAGTCCGCATTAGAAAAACCACCACTGATTTTTCTGTTTTAACCTGCAGTGTCAGTTTTGCTCCACTTTATGTGCATGTTTTGAACATCTGTGCTTGAAATCTTGAGCTTTTACTGAATGAGGCTATTTTATAATTGAAAGTCTGCTTGGAATAAAACAAAGGAGTCTCAAAGAAGCACCTAAGGAAGAATTAATATAATAGGCTGCAGTGCAGGGGCTCATCTTCAGTGTCAGGGAATGTGTCTCTGGCATAATCTGGTTCTTCCCTTCCCCTGTGAAACAAGTGGCATCTCTTTAAAGAAGTCTCTCTCTAGGGAACAGTCTCCTTCAGGACAGAGAAGGTTTTGTGATTAAGGTGATCTGCAAAGGACTGGACCATAGAGACTGTTTTTAGATTTTGGAACGCATCACACGACATTATTAATAAGATTGTAACTCTCCCCCTTTTGTTTTTCTCACAGTGGAATATCATCAGAGCTGTTTGCATGTTAAATACTGATACCCATAGCAGGATGTCCTGAAGATGGAAAGACAGCATAGTTTGAACTAGGCCACCTAACATTACACTGGGAACTGAATCCAGATTTTAGTCAGGTGTCTTAATCACAAGACCATCCTTTCTAAGGTTCACAGGAATACAGCCTCACAACTACTGACCTTAGAAGCCACATAGCCTGGTAACCTGCTCCTGAGACCCTCAGGAAGTCTTCTATGGGGAAGGGATTTGCCCTATATCAGAGCAGAAATCCTGCTCTCAACATTCAGTCATCTCCTCCAACACGCTCATCCTTCTCTGCCCAGCTCCAACACTGCTTTTCTTATCCCCTGGAATTCTGGGTGCCTCCATTTCCTGATTCCAGGTGCCCAGCCACTCAGAAGTGATGTAGGATGGGGAGCAGCAGGTTTTAATGGTCAATGAGAAGCAGACTCTGCACTGAGTACTGTGCACAGACTGTGAAGCGTTTTGGAATCCAATGAGATGAAAAGCACTATATAAATGTAAGATGGTATTGATTTTCTTATTATTATTCCAAGTGCTTTGTGAAAGATTTTAATGTTAAATCATATAACATGAGCCAGATTTTGCTCTCTGTTACAGCAGTATAAAAGAATAAGTATTTTCATCAAAGTCTTTAAAGTTACTCTGGATTTACTGGTGTATAAATGAGATTAGAATCTACCCCTAAATCACTGAAGTTAGTGGAGTTACACCACTGGAAATGAGATCATAGCCCTATACCCATGGGCCAAAAACTCAGCTAGTATAAATTGACATTATTACCCTTTTCCTGGAAGAAAAAAAATATGGATGTTTACAACTGTTTTTAATTCAAATAGTGGAAAGCCATTCTGCATTCAGTTTTCGCATCTCTGTCAAACAAAAGCTCTTAAGAATGACTCTACCTGAAGCCAAAACCGCGAAGATGGAAAGATTTTCCCTTTCATTTATCAGAGGATGCTAATATGTGAACACATCAATAAGGTTTATTGGAGATGTGACTCGCAATGAGGTAATTCTAAAGGTTATCTGGCAGATTATCTAAGCAGCCTAGCCAAGGGATTAACCTTGGCTAAGGAATCAAAGAGAATTTAAAATTGCAAATCAATGTCAATGGAATCTAGCAACTTGCAGGGTGTCTACTATATATTCTTTTTGTAATTAAAGTTTGAATATTTTTATTCAATGCCTGTTAATGCATTGCTGTGAAAGGTACCATGATAGTCTAGTTCAGACCACATGGTTACAAACGCAACACATCAGGGCTGGCCCACAACATTTGGGTACCTGAGGTGGGGAGCTCAAATGATGCTCCCATACCCACTCACTTGGGCCAAAACTTTGAAAGGTCTCAATTCCGCCTTCTTCCTGTTCTACTCCTCTCATGGTACTGCTCTGCTACCTACCCCAATAAAGGAGAACTAACATCTTAAAATGCCTTGTTCAAAAATTTTAAGTAACATTTAACTTTCAAATGCCTGAACAGCAAATGTAACTTTTCTCGTCTGCATAGTAAACACTGGCATTTTTATCTGTTTGCATAATCAAAGTGGTGCTTTCTGTGCCTTCTTGGTTGCAAAGATTTGAACTGCTTCCTGAAAGTCCACTGTCTGGGCAAGCTCATACTCTATTGAGATGGTTGTGAGTTGATCCTGCTGAAATGTATCTTGAAATGGCTTTCAGTTCATCACATAAATCACTTGCATCAATATCGCCCATGTCATCATGTGGCAACACTGTCTCTAGTGCCCTGCATTGCTGGTGTGTAGGTCTTCTTCAGGTATAGTGAGGAGTTTTAGAATATCATACAACATCCCAAATATACTGCTGTGTTCCTTGAGCTGCATGAAACGTTCCTCAACTGGCTGTACTGCACAATCTAGCACCTGGTTAAAGAATTCAACTTTGAATTGTTGTTTGGGGTCTCTTATGGGATTATCCCATGCCTCATAATCAAAACATCATCTACTTCGGTGACTCTTGTATTCTTGAATGTGTGGGAAAATAGCTTCAGTGTGAAGTTCCTCTGCCAACTTCTGTACATTCTTCAGAACATTTTGAAATCCCTCATCTGACACGGAAAACTGTAGGTATGACTTTGCTTTGTCCAGTTGTTCCATTGCTCCATATATATCAAGGTCAACACCTTGGAGTCTTTTGTTTACAACATTTATTTCAAACATAATGTCATGCCATAACACTAAGCCACAAAGAAAATTGAAGTTATGTATGTTTCTGGTGATTCCATTTCCCTCTGCCACTGTTCTCCCACGAACAGTTCCTGTCACAGTATTATCCTCCATAATGGGAACTATGGCATCATCTATCTTTCCAGTTAGGTGTTTGATAGGCTTTATCGCCTCCACTAGATTTTCCTATCGTGTGGCACTCAGTGGTTTCAGCGTCAGAGGATGTTTCCAGATGTTGTTTCAAAATTTGCCATCAATGAGTTGATGCAGAGAAAAATACATAGATGCTTTGAATTATATTAAAAAATTCAGCAGCCTCACTAGAAGCTGATGCTGCATCACTGACCACCAAGTTCAATGAATTAAACCTGTATGGGACAAAAAAAAGCTAGAGGGTTTAACTCTCAAATCCATGTCTGCACTTCTCTGTTCTTTCCTCTCATGGTGGCACCATTATCGTAGCCCTGATCTCTCATGTCAGCTATCGCAATTCGCATATCTTCCAGCTTTTTAAAAAGCACATTTGTCATGCCAGCTCCAGTAGTATCATCGATGTCAATAAATTCTAGAAAATGCTCTCTGATCGTCATCATTGCAGGGACATTTTCATTGGGTTCTGTTGTGTTACCAAACACACCATTAAAGTCATTTTTCCATTTGGCTGATCTCAGGTGTGCAGTCCAGAATAACAGAGTAATATCTTGCTGACTTCAGATCTTCCACAATCTCCTGTTTGACTTTTGTTGCCAGTAACTGTAGGATCTCATTTTGAATTGTGTTTCCAAGGTAGTGGTGTGTGTCCATTTCTTGGGTGGTGACTCTTTTCAGATGCTCCTGAAATACAGCATAAAACTCAGCCATCGGCTCCACAATTTTAAGGAAGTTTCCATTGTTTCGCATAGCTGATCTGAAGTGCTAGGCTTTGGGTAGCAAGCATTCTCACAATGGCAATGAGCCTTTTCAGAACATTTTGCCAGTAAAGAGACTCCGATGCAATCTTCTCTTTATGCTGACCATCTATGGTAGCCTTTAACCTTAGTCTCATCTCAAGCTCTTTCCACCTATGGAATGCTCTCTGGTGATTTGCTGCCTTCTCATGGCATGCCAGATTTCTAGCCAGATTTTTACAATCCTTTGTTCCTACAGAACTGAATGTGGCTGGAACATTAGACTGGAAGAGTTTGTAACAAAAACAGTATGCAGCATTCTGGGGTTTTGAGTACATAAGCCATGGCCTCTTCATCATGGAGGATTTCGCGCCAGTAATGGGTTGGATGGAAATTTCTGTTTTCATTGTCTTTGAGAATCATGACGTTTTTCACTTGCTGTGGCCCATGCAGTACAAGGAAGTCCCTCAGGCTACTGCTCAAGCGGGTCCACAGTCCTGGACCATCTAGACTTAAGGAACTAAACTCAGCAGCAGCTGTTTCTTGTGCCTCCACCTCACTCTTCTCTGATCTACACTTTTCTTCAGGAATGTGCATGGTTACATCCATTTGAGATGGAGATGTGGATGCTGCAGTAGCTGCCAGGTCACCTGCACTCTGACTAACTGGAAGATCAGACATCTCCTCACCACTCACATCCTCACTGGGGCTGGGAGCTCACCATGAACATTTGTGTCTATGTATCTCAGGAGAGCTCCTTCCTGCTTTGATAGAAAAGCTTCCTTTGCTTTCTTTTTTTCTAAATGCTGCCCCAAAGGGGCATTTTCTTCTTTCACTCATGACTGCTGTTCTGTGCCAGCTACAGTGGCTCTCAACACTCAATGGAAGGGGACAAATAAGCACGCTGGTAGCAGGGCCTGAATAAGGAAAGATATCAGCTCCCCACCACACACACACCCCCCCAGCGCCTCCTGCCCACCGCAATCAACTGTTTTGTGGCAGGAGGCTCTGGGGGGAGGAGTGAGGATGCAGTGCACTCGGGGGAGGGGGCGGAACTGGGTGGGAAGAGGCAGGGTGGGCCTTGGGGGAAGGGGTGAAGTGGGGACGGGGCTTGGGGCAGAGTCAGGGGTTGAGCACTCCACGGCACTTTGGAAAGTCTGTACCTGTGTGTGTGTGTGTGTGTATTTTTCTTCTTGACAGGAGAGGTGATGATAATTACAGAGGTAGTGACCCAAGGAATGGAAGAGACAATGAAGATGGCTGGATGTGGAAGCTGCGGCATGTGCATTATCCTGGAGTGGTTACCTAAAAAATGGCGAGAAGAGGCTGAAGGGAAAACTCAAGACTTACAGATGCAAGCTGGCCTGGAGAATTGTGAGAGGAGACTGCTGGCTGAGGAAAGTAGCCAGAGAAACATGTGAATACTAGCACCAGGCAGAGGAAAAGACTGGCTATTGAAGGAGAAAGAGAGCTCAGGAACAAGTTTGCTGAGTTGGAAAAAGAAGGGGCCCAGCAGGCACTAACTGAAGGTAAGAGAGCAAGAATGAAGAGAAGAGTGGCGAATCCTACAAGAAGAGGGGAAGAGTCAATGGAGATAGACAGATTTCGGGCCCCTAGGAGGATAGAGGATGACTCACAAAAGACTACAGTGTGAACAAAAGACAAGAGGACTTTCCAGCCAGAAAGAACAGAAGGGGGAAAGCTGGGGAATCACACCAACACAGGAAGAGGCAGGTCTACTTGATTGGTGACTCCCTGTCAAGAAGAACAGACAGATCTGTCACCAGAGCTGATCCAGACAACAGAAGGGTATACTGGCTACTGGGGCTAAAATACAGGATGTGACCCTGGAGGCTGCAGAGGATCCTCATGGGAGCCAGAAAGAATCCACATGGAAACAAATGATACAGCTAGATTCTCACTGGAATGTACCATAGGAGACTATGCCAAGCTGAGAAAGATGCTTACAGAAATGGAGGCTCAGGTGATCATCACTGGGATTCTACCTGTCCCTACAGGAGGAGAGCAAAGGCAAGACAAGGTTATGATGGTCAATAAATGGCTCAGGTAAGCGTGCTATAAGGAGAGATATGGGATGTTTGACCACTGGGAGTTCATCAAAAATGGACAGGACACATGACCTCTGCTGTATTGCCTACTTTTATCACTCACTGCAGTGTGTTTTCTCCTTAGCTGCTTGCCCTTTATTCAGCATTGCTTGGTGTCGGTTGTGATTCCCCCTGGACATCAGCTTTGCCATGTCCACAGAAAGGTCTTTATTATGGGGGCTGGCCACAGTGAGCTTCCTGAACTGACGCTTCCCCGATGGTGATGAGATCCAGGGTTTCATCCTGGCTCCAAACGGCTGCATGAGGCATATTATGGGACTTCTGGAGTGCCAGAAAGATACACAGGGATCCAGGAGCAAATGGGCAAAATCTGGCTTTGTTCAAGCTTTTAAAGGGGGGTAGGGAATTGTCAACCTGCAAAGCACTGTGGGATAGCTGTTAAAAGCATGCAAAAAGTAGTGCACAGCAGTTGCGTCCCCACAAATAGACCAAACTACTTTGATTTGAAGCAAATCTAGTTCACTTTGCAAGAGTACTCCAGAGTTTGCAATAAATGCGGAGTGACTGAATGGCAAAAGATTCTGGTGTGTATATGCAAGCATTTTCACACAGAATTAACTTGATTTGATCTGGTTTAAAACTCTTGTGTGGACAAGCCCATAGTTTCTTCAAAGCTTGGCCTCTGCTCAGACTATCAACCAGGGAGCCAATGAACTTCAGATTGGAGATGGACACCTGCCTCTGAAGATTGAGAATTTGTTTAATATTATGCCGACAAATGACTGTTATCAAATGGGAATGGGATTCAATCACTACCAGCCTGTGCTGGATTTGGCTGATGATATAAAAGCAAAAGGCTTCCATTCCCCAATGCCCTTTGCCATCCAGCCTCCTTGTTTTTTTATTGTATGTTTCTAAACTCCCATCAAATCTCAGTATGATTGTTTCCAGTAGCATTCAATGTGCTAGGTGTTTTCTGAAAACATAGAAGGATTATTCCATGTAATGAAGACCACACACTCTAAAGACTAGCAAGTAAATAGGGAGATAGCAGAGGGGATGGGGAGAGATGGCAACAAGTATGTGCATTTGTGAGAGAGAAAGTAAAAAAAATCCTAAATTACTCTTCAAGTTTTCCTTTAATATAATTGAAGTAAATGTATTATAATACAATTATATATAATTAAAGGAAATGGCACTGTTGGTACAAGAGCAGATGGGTATAAACTGCCCATGAATAAATTTAGCTGGAAATTAGAAGAAGGTTTCTAACCCCCAGAGGAGAGAGTTCAGGAACAGCCTGCCAATAGCAAAAGTGGGGCAAACAACCTAACTAGTTTTAGCACAGAGCTTGATATATTTATTAACAGGATTATATGATGGGACTGTCCATGATAGCAGGGAACTACACTCAGTGACCTATGAGGTCCCTGCCAGGCCTATGTTCTTAGAACAGATCAGGAACTGCATTCGCAGTTGTTTCATGCCTATCATTTGGAGTTTATTACTTTGTGACAATACCAATAAACCAATGTCTCTATTGTTTGATAGTAAAAGGAAGGATGGACTTATGCTTAAGGCACAGAATTATCTGAAGTCTATTCTAAGCTCTGCACTGATTTCTAGTGTGATCTTGGGTAATTCATTTCACTTCTCCATGCCTCTGTTTCCCCATCTATAAGACAGAAAATCATAGGGTTAGAAGGGACCGCAGGGGTCACCTAATCCAGTGGTTCTCAGTGTGTACCATGTGTACCCCTGAGTACTCAGAGGTCCTTCAGGGAGCATATTAACTCATCTAGACAGTTGCCTAGTTTTACAATAGGCTACATAAAAAGCACTAGTGAAGTCAGTACAGCACAAATTAAAATTTCATACAATTACTTTTCTATCCTGCTCTCTATACTATATACTGAAATGTAAATACAATATTTACATTCGAATCAATTTATTTTATAATTATATGGTAAAAATGAGAAAGCCAGCAATTTTTAGTAATAGTGTTCTATGACACTTTTGTATTTTTGTGTCTGATTTTGTAATTTTTTAAATGAGGTGAAATTTGAGGGTATGCAAGACAGATCAGACTCTTGAAAGGCGTACAGTATTCTGGAAAGTTTGAGAACCACTGACTAGTCTAACCCCTTGCCAAGATACAGCCATTGTTGTGTCTAAACCATCCAACATGGACGGCTGTCGAGCCTCCTTTTGACAACCTATAGTGAAGAAACTTCCACAATCTCCCAAGGCAGTCTGTTCATTGTCCTACTGCTCTTACATTTAGGAAGTTTTCCCTGAGATTTAATCTGAATCTGCTTTGCTGCAGTTATAACCCACTGTCTGTTGTCCTGCTCTCTGTGGCAAAATTTTCTCTATCTTTTTATGACAGCCTTTCAAGTGTCTGAAAATTGGTATCATATCAGTAGTATAAGGGCCCTACCGTCAATCAAAACCTAACCACGCCCCGTGACCCCTAAGGCCCCTCCCCCTGACCCTTAAAGCCCACCCACCTGTCAGCGGAAGTCCCACCCTAGGGGGTATTACTTCTAGGGTCAAGGCGGCCACATGACCGGAAGCAAGGTGTGTCATGTGACCCCTCTAAGAACTCCTCCCACCGCCCTCTACCAATCAGGAAGGGTTTCGTCCCGATAGGACCACCCCGAGAGGAGATATGACCAATCAGGGCAATTTCCGGGGCGGGGTGACCTGTCCGGAAGTGGGTCGTGTGACCCCTCTAAGAACTCCTCCCACCGCCCTCTACCAATCAGGAGGGGTTTTGCCCCGATAGGCCCGCCCCAAGAGGAGATTTTGACCAATTAGGGTGATTTCCGGGTCAAGGCGGCCACCTGACCGGAAGCTAGGGGGGTCAAGTGACCCCTCTAAGAACTCCTCCCACCCCCGTCTACTAATCAGGAGGGGTTTTGCCCCAATAGGACTGCCCCGAGAGGAGATTTTGACCAATTAGGGTGATTTCTGGGGTAAGGCGGCCACCTGACCGGAAGCAAGGTGTGTAGTGTGACCCCTCTAAGAACTCCTCCCACCGCCCTCTACCAATCTGGAGGGGGTTTGTTCCGATAGGACCACCCCGAAAGGAGATTTGGCCAATTAGGCCAGTCCCTGGCCAGGGTGACCCATCCGGAAGCGGGTCGTGTGACCCCTCTAAGAACTCCTCCCAGCGCCCTCTGCCAATCAGAGTGCATCACCGTTACCCCATAAGTCCCAGCGCCGGGCAGAGAGGCCATCTCTTACCGAGCACATGTGGAAAGTCTGCTGAGAGGAAACATGGACTCCTTTACCACGCCCGTGAGAACTTCGGACTTTGTTTTAGCCCCAAAGGTTTTCAACCGTTTACAGAGAAAGCGCTACATCAACGACAGTTCGGAGGAGGAGGAGGGAGCAGCAGAGTGGAGCCCTTTGGCCCAGCCGAAAATGGACACGCCGGAACCTGACCCCGAAATCCTCGTGAGACACACTGATGAGCGTGATGGCCTCTCGTTGTCCACTCCCTTGGAGGAGGAAGGCGATCATGCTATGGGGGAATCACCAGCGGACAAGGTGAACGGAAAAGATGTTGCTCAGGTAAAATGAATGTTTAAGAAGCAACAGCTGAGGGTGGGGCGTAATGGGACTAGGCACTAGGGGGGATGTGTAAATCTAAAAAAAAAACAAAAAGAACAAATTGTTGGGTGCTTACGCTGTTTCTTTTCTGAAAATTTTTCAACAGCTCGATGATGCCTTTCTAGAGGCCTTTGAGAACTTACACACTGGCAGCCCTGTGGGACCAAATATATCATGCATTAGCTGGTTTTGCTCATGTCTGAGACACAGATCTCAAGAGGAAAAGGACAAAATGGAAGAATGAACCAGCTCGGATTCCCTTATGGCGTCCATTTTCACATGAGGCTGTAAAAGGTTGTGTTAAACCAGGAGATTAATAAAACTTATTTAAATGTGTCAATATGAATGTGTTCCCTCCCATACTTGTGTTAGTAAAAGATGGTACATGACATGTCTCCACAGACGGCTCTGTTAAAGAAAATATACTACACCCCTGGGAAAGTTGGGAGCTTTGGCGGGGTGAACCCTCTTTTTCAAGAGGTCAAAAAGCATAGTAAAACTTTAAATAGAAGACAGGTAACAGCTTGGCTTTCAGACCAGGATGCTTACACTGTACACAAACCGGCTCGAATACGTTTTAAAAGAAACAAGACCATTGTTTCAGATGTGGATGCGCAATGGCAGGCAGATTTGGTGGATATGTACCGGTTCTCCAAACACAACAGCGGTTTTAAGTACATCTTAACAGTGATAGACATTCTATCCAAATATGCCTGGGCCTTAGGGTTAAAAGACAAGACGAGTGGTGAGGTAGCCAAGGCCTTTAAAGCTATTTTTAGCGAAGGGCGTGTGCCTCAAAAATTACAAACCGATCAGGGGAAAGAATTTTTAAACAAACCTTTAAGCAGATTGTTAAAGTGGCATGGCGTTCACCATTTTGTTACTAATAATGAAGTCAAAGCAGGGGTTGTGGAGCGATTTAACAGAACTTTAAAAACGAAGATGTGGAGATATTTTACAGCCCGTAACACCTTTCGCTACATCGATGTGTTACTTGACTTTATAAAGAGTTACAACTAGAGCTTTCACAGAACTATACGTACCAGACCCGCTGATGTTAACCCTTCAAATTCTTTGAAGGTATGGAAAACGGTTTACAGAGATGGTTTAAAATAAAACCGACTGTTGTCCCTTTTAGAAAAGGTGACCACGTAAGACTATCTAAAACCAAAGGAGCTTTTGAAAAAGGTTATGAACAGACGTTTACCGATGAGATATTCATAGTGGATGAAGTCTTAACCAGGGGTCAGAGACCAGTATACTGTTTAAAAGATTACGAGAGTGAGACAGTTACTGGATCTTTTTACCCTGAAGAACTACAAAAAGTAAACCCCAAATAAGACAGGATTTACAGGATTGAAAAAGTTCTAGGGGAGAAAGAAAAAGGTAGAAAAAAGCAACTATTGGTAAAATGGTTGGGGTGGCCCTATAAGTTTAACAGCTGGGTGGAAGCTTCTCAACTCTGTGACATTTAGACACAAACAAAACATTAAAAAAAAAGATTCCTTCTGCAAAGACGGGGGGGGGGGGAATGAGCGATGGAGGGTTTTACATTACTTTGCCCAGCAATGCCAGCTCTGCAGTTTTTCCCCAAAACACCATCTCGAACTTTACAATACGGCTAATTAAGCCCTTAGATCTCCCAGGTGCCTGGGAGGTGGGGTTAGTGGAAATACAATACCCGCACAGCTGGAATACTATCAACGAAGACACCCCTTTCGAAATCACCTTTGGAAATACAACGTGGAATTTCATCCTACGACGAGGTTATTACTCGACCATCCTGAATTACTGGATCATATGAACAGCACCGTGGCTCGTCATCCCGGACCGCCTGAGACGGTCATGAACTACGACCCTGTGGGTAGAAAAGTTAGACTTAAATCTACCGATTCTATGTATATGTTTTCTACTGGCGGGGAACTAGCTAACATTCTGGGTTTGGGCCCCAAACGCTGCATCCAAAAATTCCCCTTCTCGGCAGACATCACAGGGGGTTTTAACTCCTTGTATTTGTACACGGATATCGTAGAACACCAGTTTGTGGGGGACTTTTCTGTTCCCCTGTTACGTTGTGTCCCCGTTCGAGGAAGGAACAACCAGTTTGTTACTATCACCTATGATAAACCTCATTACGTCCCTGTCAGTAAACACCACATCGACACCATCACCATTGAAATAAAGACAGATCAGAACAGAAGCGTCTCATTTCGCTTCGGCAAGGTGATCGTCAAGCTGCATCTGCGCCAGCGGAGAGAGCGAGGTTTCTAAAAAGCAAAAAAAGACAAAACCACTATTATGGCAATTGTAAAAAATTATGGCGACCCCAGCATCTACAGGAACTATTACAAAGCCCAGGAGGGATACTCCCTTCCTGGATATCATGGGGCCCCTGTGATGTACGGGGCTGGCGTCGGTGGAATATTCCGCAGCCTCTTTCGAAAAGCCGTACCGCTTTTGAGGAGGGGGGCTAGAGATTATTAAACCCCACGTAAAAACCGCCGCTCAAAACATAGCTAAAGACGTGGTAGGTCATGTCTCCCGCGCTGTTCTGGAGAAGGTGGGGAATACAGCTTCACAGGAAGGATCGGGGTTAAAGTACATCAAAAGGAGGAAGAGAAAGAGAAATATGTCATACCCACGACGCACAGGTCCCCCAAAACCCCTTAAAAGAAGGGCTTTGATGCGCAAGGCCGGCCATAAGCGAAAGTCCAAGAGGAAGCCTGGGCGAAAGAGGAGACGCTCTCCGCCTGGTAAAAGAGATATATTTTAATCAACATGGCTTTTGTTCACTGCGGGTCTGAAGAGTGCACCAAATCCGAACTAGACTTGTTCCAAATAGCCCCTACGCAGACCAGCATTGAGAAAAGCATCTACATAGAGGTGCCGCCTCTATCAGCTGTTACGGAGTCTGCCCCCATTGACTTTTTCATAGCAGGGAATGGCATAGATTATATGGATTTAAACAACACGCTGCTGTACCTGTGCTGCAAGATTGTAAAAGGAGACAGAACTGCCCTTGCCGCGGATGCCGAGGTGGGCCTGGTGAATTATTCCGTGGCCTCTATTTTCAGCCAGTTGGATGTTACGCTGGGAGACCGCCTTGTAAGCCAAAGCAACAACTGTTACCCTTACAGGGCCTTTATAGAATTGTTGCTCAATTACAGCGACGACACCCTTGCCACGCAATTTTCCGCAGGCCTGTTTTACAAAGACACTGGCGGACAACATGAAGAAATAGATTTGGGTGAAGGGAATCTAGGGTTTGTGAGGCGTGCAAAGCTGACGGCCCAGAGCAGGACGGTAGAGCTGCTGGGCCATCTACACAGTGACCTGTTTTTTCACGAAAACCTTTTGTTAAACGGAGTGGATGTGAAAATTAAACTGACATGCAGTAAAGACGCCTTCTGTTTAATGAGTAGTACGGCCGGAGGCTTTAAACTGCGCATTGTATCAGCGTCCTTTTTTGTGAAGAAAGTACGGGTGGCCCCGAGCGTACGTCTGGGGCACGCAGAGGCCCTGCTTACCGCTAATGCTAAATACCCCGTGGACCGTGTGGGAATGAAAGTGTTTAGCATCCCCGCGGGCAGCAGGGTCAGTAACCAGGAGAACCGGTTTTTGGGACAGTTACCTAAAATGCTTGTCCTAGGGTTTGTGGATAATGATGCCTTTAGCGGAAGTTACACTAAAAACCCCTTTCATTTTAAACATTACGATATTAATTTTGTGGCCTTGTATGTGGATGGTGAGCAGATACCAACCAAACCTCTGCAACCAGACTTAGAGTCAGGACGCTGCGTGAGAGAATACATGAATTTGGTACAGACGGCTGGTAAACACATGGAAGATTGTTCTCTATTAATCGACCATGAGGAGTTTGCACAGGGTTACACCTTGTTTGCCTTTGACCTGTCTCCCGACAAGGAATGCGCCGATCACTATTCCCTAATTAAAACCGGGAACCTGAGAGCCAAAATACGTTTTGGGAGGGCTTTAACCCTTACCGTCAATATGATTGTGTATGGGGTTTTTGACAATGTCGTAGAGATAAATCAGAGGAGAAACGTTCTGTTTGACTACATGTGAACATGGACACTGTGCAGCTTTTACGTGTCTTATTATCAGACCCTTACACAAAAAAGAATTTCTTAGATGTGTTCCCTTGTGAGTGGCTCCCGGGCGGCAAGCTGTCTCAGAGACCCCTAGGGTTGGTGGTCAACACACATCCACACAACCAACTGGGTGAACACGGGCTCGCCTTGTATCTGCCAGAGCGTAACCGTGGAGAGTTCTTTGACTCATACGGGCACCCCCCGAACAGCGTGTTGTTTCCTAAAAGCATTATGAATTTTTTAAACAAAAATGCCACAGACATTGTGTTTCACAAGAAACAATTACAAGACCCCCGCTCCGTTGCCTGTGGCTATCACTGCGTGTTTTTCTTACATTGTCGTAGCAAGGGTTTATCTTTTGACCGGATTTTAGAATTGTATTCTAACGACTTAGTGCAAAATGACCGGATGGTGATGAATTTTGTGAAAAGTAAATTTAAATTCTTGAGCATGCCTAGCCTTGCTCAAAACATGTTTCAACAAGCCCAGACATGTGTATCTTGCAATGATTTTCATAGTCATGTTACCCAATAAAGCACCCCAGGTGAGGGGTTTAAAGACAATTGGTGTTTGTTTGGTTTTTTTAAAAAAAGAACAAAAAACCCACCAATGTTTTTTTTAAAAAAGTATAAAAATGTTTTATTTAAAGCAAAACATTACCAGTTTAAAAAAAAACAACAACATTACACACTGAGCCATGCGGCTCTTTTAGCCAATTTTCGTTTTTTAGACGGCAAAAAAGGGGTTAGGGTTTCTCGATCAACCCCGGTGTCGGCAGTCGAGGCCTTGAGGCGTTCCAAAAGATCTCTGTTGACCGCAGTGCCCATGACGAAAGATGGTACGTTCAGTTCCGCCATGGCATTCATAAACACATCCCATCCTTTAGGTACATGCCTGCTAGGAATAGAGCGAGTCTGGGTGACGGCCCTGACTAAGTCGAGCATGTTAGAACCATTAATCACAGAGCCTTTGTACACAAAAGGCCCTTTATCATCCCATGAAGAAATATTTTTATCCTGGCCCAGCTTATTTAGCAATACTATTGCATTTTTCTTATAACGCTTATTCACATTATCCAACACCTCCTGAGCAACAGAGTCTGAGTTCTTTGATGTTTCTGGAGGTTTGGCAGTCACACTTTGTTCCTGTTCCGGTAGAAACAGGCTTATTTTTCCTTTATCTGCATCGCTCTGCTTCACGTATGTTAGGTACCTTTGAAGCACGGCGCTGTAAAGTTTAGCCTTTTCGTATTCGGCCAAGTCAGGTCTTTGAAGAACTGACTTCATGTCAGCATCCAGCAAGCGAGTTGCGGTCGTTCTGATATTTTCCTCTGCCGGAGGGGGAGCCCTTAATTGCTCCAACTGGTGGCTGGGCACCAGGTACATTTTTTCTGCATACTCCATTATCGATTAGTCAAAAGCCCAGTTATTAGAGGGATAGCAAAACTTAACAGAGGGCCGATAAACCCCCCAGACTGCTTCACCAGATGCTTCTTTTTTTTTTTTTTTTTTTAAGTGAAATCCTTTTATTACACAGAGTTTTAATAAGCGTGCATCTCTTTTTTAGCACACGCACTTGATTCTGTGTCAAAGGTACGTTTCCTTTTAAGGTATTGAGCGCTATTTCTGAGATGGCCGCTACTAGATCGTCAGAGGCCAAATACAGTATAGCCTTCCTTTGCTACGGGGACGAATTGCTAAGTAATTTTAAAAGGACCAGGTTTCTTTTTAGGCAGCTAGACATGCTTTTGGTCAGGAACCCCGGCTATTAAAAAGGGGCCTGCAGATAATTCATCTCCTTTTATACCCGGCTGCTGTTCTTTTCAAAGTATAAACCAACGGCCAGTCTGGAGGGAAAAGTCCAGTTCTTAGTCTATAAGCTTGTGGCGTGAAAGCATTTAAATCCACCACCAGGTAGCCATAAGGTCTTTTGGTAGCATCCTCAAAAGCTTCTAGAAAGAATTGAGCTTTGCCGGGGTACATCTGCCGAGCGAGCGTAGCTATTTGTAATTTATCCCTGGGGTTTTTGAACAGAACCATGTACTTTGTGTTTACGTTAATCGTGCAACTCTTTTTTCCCTAACAAAATATGTTCTGAACTATATACATAATGCTCAGGTTCCTGTGGTGCACGTACTTGGTAAAGGCTTTCTCGATTTCATCGCTTTCACAAGCAGAGTTCATCAGATCGTCTATGATAATCATATTTACTTTATTGGTAGGAAACAAACGGTCATCGTCAAAAGCATCAGGCAGCCCCTCCACAAAATTGATAAAGGGATATTTACAGAGCAGTTCTTTATACAAAGGTTGCCAACAACTGTAACACCACACAATATTCTCAGGCATAACAGACAGTGTGTGTTTGGCATTATCCAATACATTTTTTATAAAATAACTTTTCCCACAGTTGCTAGGCCCCACGAGAATTGCGGAAAAAGGGTGTTTCCATCTTGTATCCATTTTTTCAAAAGCCGTAGGGCAGGGTTTTAAACCCTTCTCCTAGGACCCTCTTGTTATAAATGACTTTTTGTGTTTTTCTAAGGGTTTTTGTCTCTATTTGCCAATGGTTTTTGTTTCTTACGATAGAGGGCTGCTGCACCTCTACCTTTTTTGAGGTGTTCTCTTGCAGACCGGTGCAATAGTCCAGGACTAGATCTTTCAAACTGTCAAAGTTGATCTTTTCACAGTTTGCTACGTTTAGAGTAATACCTTTGACTTTCATACAAGCCTTTCCTCCTGACAGCTTATACCCATAGGTTTTCGGGCCTGCCGACACAAACTCAGTGATGTGTTCATCTGGCGGGATTTCGCTCGTGAGGTCCCCTAAATAATCCCCCAGAGGGGGATTCCAGTCACCCACCCTTTTCACAAATATCACCGAGTCAGTGTCGTGGTACAGGCACCGCTCCTGCAAACCATCTAGGAGGCTGTATAGTTCTAAGCGGGCGTAAGCAGTGGTGAAACAGGCTATGAAAACATTGGTAGTGCCAGAGACAAAGTACTGTTCTTTTGCGTGCTTCCAAGACACACACGCTGTTTCATCATCGATAAACTCGCAGGACGAAACCTTGCAATTGGGGGAAAACAAGTACTGCAAGAGTTCGTCAGGGTCTCTCACAATGCTGGTGTTGGGTAGGTTGGTTCTTTGGCCGAATTTACCCCACAGAGAATTTAAAAACAGTTTAGCGATTTGGCGTTTAGCAAGGTTTCATCTGATCTCGTGTGGGCGTAAACGTATGCCTTCTTTCTGGTAGAAATCGCTAACGTACTTATTTTGTTTTTCTTCGTTTGTGCACCAGCTGGGATACCCTGAAGCCTCTTGTTTCTGGCGGAGGTGTAATTTTATGTACTCTGAAAAGAGTTTATCAGACTTTTCATTAAAATGCCAGATTTCATAGATTTTAGCCACCGCACACCCCTTTGCTATGGCCGCGTTCAATTCCACTGTGCACCAAGTCCCCAGGATGGCCCACTCCTCGTTAGTATGGGTGCAGGGCTCCCGCTGCTCGGTTTCCGCACAGGTTTGGCATAGTGGGAACATAAGCTTGCCACCCACTCTGACCGGTAACAATGGGAAAAAGAGGCCACGCGGGGGGTACATTTTAACTTTTGCAATTCCAAAATAATTTGCAAGGGGTCCAAATTTGTCGTAAACTATATCGGGGTGTCCGATAGGGTATTCTTTGGTTTTGTTTACAAAAGGGTACAGGCTGGTAAAATCATAATAATAGATTTCTTCCCCAGGGTTAGGCTTGTAATAGAGGCGGATAGTGTTTGTCCTTCCCCCAAAAAGAGCATCCCTAGGCACGAGAGGTTGGGGTAACTGGGCTCTGTTTAAAAAGCCTGCAAGCTCCCTGTCTGTTTCTTTCATCACCACCCACTCGTGCTCCCAAAGAGTCCTCACTACAAAACCAAGTCGTTTTAGATAGTAGGTCTTGAGCTGCGTCTTGTAATAAAGAAACCCAAAAGATGTCCCCGTCATAGGATTTTGTGTTTTTTCACAACAACAAGTGAGAACGCCATGGAAAAAACATTCGTTAAACTCAAAGGCTGTGCGTACCCCATCAACATCGGCATAACCATCTAAAAAGTAGGGGCCTACCTGTAGTTCCCCACCCTGTAAAGCATGCCATATTTGTATATTTTCTTTGTGAGAAATATACAACAGCCACTGAATAGAGGGGGTCGAGTATCTCTTTTTCTGCCTGTGATAGTTGTCTAGAGGGAGAAGAGCTACCGTGTTAGGCTCCAAAAACATAAACCTGTACATAGCCATGCAGACAGATGCCAGTGTTATGTACCGGAATGGATCTTTACACAGTTTTATCTCAGTGAATTTACCAGGTTCCTTCTCTACTGTCTCCTTTCTCCGTCATTTTCATAATCTCTTTTCTGTATAGGATACAAGCCTGTCTCAAAATTTTGACATCCTGCTGACAGTAATACGCTAGCTCTTTCTGCAAGTCAAACACCTCAGAACTGTGGTCCCGATACCAGTCGAGAAACTCTGCTTTTTCCCTGGGCATCATGCTTTCTACACCGTAGTGCTCCACACCGGGCATAGGCCCCACATAATTTTGATTTTCTAAAGTGTTAAAAAAATGTGGAAAATACCCTTTGCACCCTTCAAACCCCATTGCCTGAGGCAGCTTGCTAAGCTTCATGGGCAAGAAGTTTAAAGAGTCTATAAAATGAATGCCCAGGGCCTTAACTTCCACACACATTAATTTACTACCCTGGGTGATCAGTTCTAGGCACATCTTTTCCTTCAGTAACTGTCTAACAATGAAGTACGCATCGTAACCTTTAGAATTGTGTGCTAGGAAGGTGTAGTCTCGAAACTCTTTGCTAATAAAGGTTTTAACAAACACAGAAAGACACTCATCGCCCTTAAATTCCCAGGATTTTTCTTCTTCTTCTGGCTTTAGGGCCATAGCAAAAATGTAATTGGGAATGTGCAAACCAGTCTCCTGCGTGCATTCAAAATCATAAAAAATATACTTTTCTGGGGATTCGGGCTTTCTAAGGCTGTCCATAAAACAGAGGTGACTGTCTACACCACCAGCGATCAAACCCTGACGCTGCTTACACCGCCTTCCTTTACACCTATGCCGCTTGTTCACGTAAGACTGACACTTATCACACAAAGTTTTAGACAGGCATTCAACTTGGTTTTTTGATGCACAGTCGATATGTCTGTCTAAACACTCTTTGGACCAACAATACAGTCTACGGCTAGGGCACCTCAGCTGCACGCCCACACTGTCCAAGCATGTTACGCTCAAGCAGAGGCGGCAATAATACCTGCAAGAGTGGTCGTGGCTGTACACTGTGTGGCAAAACTCACAATAATTTTTCGCTCCGAACAACTTTTTCGCATCCAGAACCCCATAGTAATGCTCATTATGCAACAAGATGAAATAAGTCTTGGGGTACACTGGGCCCCCTGTTTTAAAAAAGCCCCAACCGCCTTATACAGCATCACCTGTATGTTGGCTCCTAACTGCTGTTCAAACTTTGCTACGTCACTGAGCATAACCATTTTTTGACCTGACCACCCCAGTCTCTCATGCAACTTTCTCGCCTCTGCTAACAATTTCGCATCTGTAAGTTTACGATCAGACATGACAGCCAAGAGCCCACCCGCAAAACACAGATTGGTACCGGTGTAAGTCAGGTCTACTAAACATTGTCTCTTTTTATGAATAATTTGACTACTAAGGATAGAATTTAAAACTCTACGAGCGCCCCCACCCCTATTTTTTACAACTGTCACAACAAGGCGCAATGTCCCATCGACATGCAACTCTCTATTGCTCTGTAGCAGTTTTGAGATCTGATTTAAGAAATTCTCAGCTGACAACTCACCCCTAGTTCTTCTGACCGAAAACAAAGGGTTAGTTAAATTACGGCTCTCTAAACGTAACTGGATATAATCATCAGGGCCTATCCTACCATTAATGTCATCAAGAACTGACTGTATCCCTCTGTGTATGGCTTCAACAACCTGCTGAGCTGAATTTATTTGCTCGAGATTGACAAAACGAAATTCCTCACAATACATCGTCCTCCCAAATCTAGCGAATTCACGTTGCCAACTTCTCAATCTTTCCATATACACCTCTGCACTTTCAGGGTTACTTGGGGATTCCTCTACGGGGCCATTAGCGGCATTTTCTACATCAGAGGCTATTTGAGAGTCAGACTCGGAGGCGCCTCCATGAGGGTCCTTGGGAGTAGAACGGAACCCGTCTAGAGAGCCCTCTGGGGAATTTGCTAAACCAAAGTCTGATTCCGCCTCCCCATTTTCAGACAAGCCAGTTTGAGAGCCTTCAGTAGGGGGCATCTCTTTTTGTTTTGTTTTTTTCCTCATTACCTCTTTAGCCCTTTTTAAAATTTTTACAACCACATTGGCCTGAAACTTTTTGGCAGCCATCTGTTTATCCCCCAAGCGCCGTCCCCCCTTTTGTTTACACATGAGCTGATGTGTACCCTGAAGGGTGCCCCTTTTACCCAGGCCCCTTTCCACGACTAGTCATGCCTGTTTAGAGCCACCCTTTCCAGCCCCCCTGTCTTTCAACACTGTTCTGAACAAAGCATCATATTTTTCCCAAATCTTTCTGAAAGAACGGGATTTTAGACTCCCTGAAGATACAGCATTCATCAGTTTTCTGAATGAAGCATCAAACTCTTCCCCAACACTAGAATATGGGGGAACTGTGACGAGCTTATGCGTTTGGGAGATTGGTTTGTCAGTCCTTGGTTTTTTATTCACAACCCCTAGAGCGCATGCTCTGGGTTTGTGAATGTGGCCATTTTCACTCAGTTTCCTCAGGGCTTGGTGTGGTGTTGGCCGCTGAGGAACTGGAGTTCTGGTTGTGTGGTTGCAACATCTCGGTATCACAGAAGCTTTTAGTCCTTGTTTTTTTATACGCAGACCCTAGAGCGCATGCTCCGGGTTTGCGTACATTCCGAACCCCTAGAGTGCGTGCTCTGGGTTTGCGAATGTGCGTATTTTCGCTCACAGTTTCCTCAGGGTTTGGTGTGGTGGTGGCCGTTGAGGAGCTGGAGTTGTGGTTGCATGGTTGTATTTTACCAGAGTCTTTTGTTTTGTCCTTGGGTTTGACGTATAGGAGGCTTGGACCGCCCGGATGCTTCATCTGCACTTTTGTGCTGTTTTGTGTTGTTAAAGGTCTCAAAGCAGATTCCTGGTTCTTTGATGGTTCTGGAGGAGGTGTCCTTGTAGCTCTGACTACAGCATTGTCAGAAAAGTTGCCTTTGCCTATGAAGGGGGGAAAAAAAAACCAAAACATTTTACAAAAAAGAACTTTGCAATCTTTCTCACCCATCCCTATGTATTTACTTGAAATACAAAGCCTCATAAATTAACCAAACCAATAAGCAAAATATATTTACTGGGCTTCATCCATCCATCAATCACTGTTGCTGGTGAATTTTCCTTTTCAGCTGTTGTTAAAGATCTCAGAGAAGATTTTTGCTTCTTTGGTGGTTCTGGTGGAGGTGTCCCTGTAGCTCTGATTACAGCATTGTCAAAAGAGCTGCATGTGCCTGATTGGGGTAGAGGGAAAAAACATATTACAAAACTTAGCTTTACCATCTTTCTTACTCACACCCACCTATTTACATAAAATACAAACCCTCATAAATTAACCAATAAACAAAATATATTTACTGGGCTTCATCCATCCATCAGTCACTGTTGCTGGTGAATTTTCCTTTTCAGCTGTCTCTTTCCTTTTTCTTTTGAGCTTGTTCTGCCTCTGGTCTAAGGATCTCTCATGTTTTGACCATACTGTGGAGCAAAACATTATTATAAAACACGTAAAAATACATCTCATTATTGCAAAATAAAAACCAAACTGTTTTTAAAACACATTTTGCACATTAACCCCCCCACCCCCTCTAGAGCTCACCCCCTTGCAAACACCCTGGGGTGTGTGTGTGTGTGTGTCTGTGTGTGTGTCTGTGTGTCTGTGTGTTTAAACCCATTCAGTTCAACAGGATGAGTTAATGCTATTGTCCTGAAGTGCCTGGGAACCAAACCCTTGAATGCAGCTACTTTTTTTTTTTTGGCAGTTAAAAAAAAACCTGTTAGTTTAAAATAAACCAAATATTTTAAAAACACACACCTATGTCTTGCACAACAGTTTAAATCACAACTGTTGTTAAATGCAACAAAATACTTTTCAATAAACCCACATGCATTTAAAAGCCAATTGCAGAAAGTTACCTTCTACTACAGGATACAGTGTTGCAGGCACATGTTTGTTCTGTTTCACTGGACCTTTGGGGTAAAAAACAAGCAAAACTTGTTAGCTAGTATTAGTCTCAAATGCATCAAACCCATTTTAAAAAGAACATCACCTTATGCACAGTAAAAAAAACCCAAGTACTTTTAAAAAGCCCTACACTTATGTCTTGGAAAGACACACACACACATACCATTCTGCAGCCATAGACTTTAAAAACCCCATGCTTTACACACCCCAGCAGTTTAAAACACAGTTTGCAACAAAATACTTTTCAAAACCCCCCCCCCGCCCATGCATTTAATAGACCCATGCTTGTTCTGTCCCCCTCAGCCATGTGTGCTTGGGCCTACAGGTTAAAGAACAAGCACAAATGTTAGTTAGTATTACCCATTTTTTAAAAAATAGTTGTAACCCTTCTGCCCATCAGAGTTGGCAGCAACAAGGGCCGGGTTCAGTATCCAGGGGTTCCATTCCAATAGCACAATACAAAAACCGGCTCGAGCCCCCACCCAGTGACCTGGGACAACCATATACCACCCCTCTGGGCGTCTGTAAGAGACAATACTTCCCCTCTCGCAAGCACAGAGTCTGAGTGTACCAAAGCCTTTTAATAACAGGGAGAAACAATGTGGCATTATATTGGGGAAACACCACAAACAAGGTTAATAAACCAAACCATGAACCAGAAGCCCCCCTCCCAGCAAATAGGCCGTGGCCTTCCCTTTGGCTCTTGAGTTCCACAACCCCAAAAAGTCACTCAATAGTCCCAAAAGTCCAACAGCCCAAGAGTCTCTGTCCTTGGTCCGTGCAGAGTTCAAAAGTCAATTGGCAGAGTCTTACCTCCAGCCTGGGTGGAGATGGAGGGTAGGGCACGGGGCACCTTACGTGGTCCGAGGCCGACTGCGCCGCCTCTCCGTGAGGTTCCACTGCAGCTCTCACCGCAATCAGCTCTGCTCCGCTCCGCTGGCTGTCCTACGAACCGCTCTGCCCGTTGATCCGCTAGCTGCTCTGCTAGCCGACACACAGACAGCTCTGCCGCGCCGGTCACTCTGCCCGCAGCACCCACGCCTCTGCTAGGTGACAGACAGACAGCTCTGCCCGCAGCACCAACGCCTCCGCTAGTCAACAGACAGCTCTGCTGCACCAATCACTCCGCTAGCTGTCCTGCTAACCGACACACAGACTGCTCTGCTGCACCAGCCACTCTGCACTTTTTCCAGGTCCCCCCTACTTAAGACAGCGCTCAGTGATTTCTTTAGCTCTTAGGTGATTTCAGCATACAGTAGGGGAGCCTTAGTACAGGTGCACCAGTGAGCCCAAAGCAATTGTCAGCTCAGCAGCCTGGAACCAAGCTCCTAATGGAAGCAAAATTCAATTCTGACATTCCACAGTGGAGAGAGGCAGGGTGCAATAAGCCTGGGAGGCCCTCCGACAGAGCCCTCACCAAAAGGTATAGATACTTGTCCATCACCTCTCTCAATCTCACAGTGTTCTGAAAACGCATGGCCCTTGCCCAGTGAGTGCTACCTAGATGATGGCGAGTCCCTCCATCATAACAACGGCCAAGTACATGTCCATAGTCCTTCATTCACATAATCACAGTACCATCACTTTATCATTCCTGCCCCAATAACATAGAAACTGGGGCTCCCTCATCAGCCGAAGTGGCCATGTGGGCTGCTGTGGGCTCAGGCTAGGCGCAGTGGGTGTGTCTATGCAAATTGATCAGCCCCAGACTTTTTTTGCAAGGCTCACTGCAATTCCCATAGTTCGCCACCAGATGTCAGAATATATCTCATTCCTGACACTGCTTACATAGTATTAAGCACAACTACAGTTAAAATTACCTTGGCCTGGTGGTGAACTGCAGCTTAAAGTTACTGGTTCCATGCTAAACAGATCACACTGCAATACAGATAGGAACCATTATTTTACTAAAACAGCATGGCCAAAAAGTGGCATTATATAATATATATTTTCAAAGTTAAAAACCGGGAACATACCTTCTCCTCTTGCAGTCCAGCAGCCATTCAAGAAAGCTTCTGTTGAAAAGGACAGTCTCCAAAAATACCTAGGTTTTTATACCATCCTAACCCATTGTTTCAAACAACTTTAACAGAGTAGGTAGCAGGTTAATCTGATCACTGCAACTCTAAAATAATAGATCCTTAAAGACTTTAGGCACCCCTCCCTAGCATTGCCTTTTTGTAAACTGGGGGGTTGTGGTGCTCTTTTAGTCAAAATACATGTTTCTTTCATGCTTAAGGCTTGGGGGGGTTTAAATAAAATGCTTTTAAATATTTGATTGTCTTTACAGCAAAATGCCAAAAAGCAGCACTACATGCATTTTAAAAGTCATGTGTGCTCAAGCCTTTTGGGGTTTGTTTTTTAAAACATGTTTCTTTGGTGCTTAGGTTTGGGGGGTTTAAATAAAATGCTTTTAAATGTTTGATTGTCTTTACAGCAAAATGCCAAAAAGCAGCACCACATGCATTTTAAAAGACCCATGCTTGTTCTGTCCCTCAGCCATGTGTGCTTGGGCCACTTAATATTATTCCCCACCAAATGCATCAGATTCTCTGTTTGTATTATTGTAAACACATTTTTAGGATTTTCCAACCCTCCCCACAACATACATTTTAGCTTTTTGCTGTAAATGGGTCTCTCTTACACAAAAGACACAAAAGCTACGTTCTCATAAAAAAAATGTATTTAAAAGACATACAGTTCCTTAAAAACAAGCCAAGATGCTTCATTAAAACTTAAGGGCCAAAGACCTAACAGAAACACAAACAGTCACAAAACCCTTTTCAACAGATTTTCTTTTTTAAATGTAGAGCTACCAAGTTTTATATCACATGTTTGACCCCTCATCATTCTCTAACTTAATCCTTTTAGATTTCTTACAAATAGTCTTTTTCTTAAGCAGGGTCCTGTAACTTTTTGTGCGGACCAAATGGCCAATAAGACGCTGTAAGCAGGCATCTTCTGGTTTGGTTATTTTCTTTAAAACACGGTTAGGGTCTCCACTGAATTGCACAGCATTTATCAAGGTCACCCCTTGTGCTAAATGTTCTTGGGTTAGGCACAGACATTGCATAGCATAACCTATGGCAATGACAGTGTTCAATAAGCTTT
The DNA here is from genome assembly GCA_007922305.1 of Dermatemys mawii. Taxonomy (NCBI): domain Eukaryota; kingdom Metazoa; phylum Chordata; order Testudines; family Dermatemydidae; genus Dermatemys; species Dermatemys mawii. The sequence continues at coordinate 31,659,140 of ML677351.1, forward strand.
CCAAACACAGATCAGCACACAGGTCCCGGAGCTTGTAGTTTATATCCTTTGAAGTCCAAGTCACACAGTCGTGGTGCAGTTGGGCTGGTGCATCTATAACACAGCCCTCACAATCTTCAAAAAGCTTTTCCCTAAGACAGTGATTAAGAACAGCATAAACAGCAACATGTACAATAGTCCGCATAACTTTTTTACGCTCACGACGTGGCACTGGCTCAGTGAGTTTTATGCCAAGGCTCCTCCTAAACTCCTCATAGCCATCATCCTCAAAGCCCTCTTCAACAATATGTAGTGGCGCTGAGCAAAAACAAGGCACGCCCGGTTCATCTTCAGTGCTTAATGCAACGCTGTCCAGAGCCTCCGGGTCTTCTAGAAAGGCATCGTCGAGCTGTTGAAAAATTTTCAGAAAAGAAACAGCGTAAGCACCCAACAATTTGTTGGGTTTTTTTAGATTTACACATCCCCCTGGTGCCTAGTCCCATTATGCCCCACCCTCAGCTGTTGCTTCTTAAACATTCATTTTACCTGAGCAACATCTTTTCCGTTCACCTTGTCCGCTGGTGATTCCCCCATAGCATGATCGCCTTCCTCCTCCAAGGGAGTGGACAACGAGAGGCCATCACGCTCATCGGGGTGCCTCACGAGGGTTTCGGGATCAGGTTCCGGCATGCCCATCTTCGGCTGGGCCAAAGGGCTCCACTCTGCTGCTCCCTCCTCCTCCTTCGAACTGTCGCTGATGTAGCGCTTTCTCTGCAAACGGTTGAAAACCTTTGGGGCTAAAACAAAGTCCGAAGTTCTCACGGGCATGGTAAAGGAGTCCATGTTTCCTCTCAGCAGCCTTTCCACGTGTGCTCGGTAAGAGATGGCCTCTCTGCCTGGCGCTGGGACTTATGGGGTAACGGTGATGCACTCTGATTGGCAGAGGGCGCTGGGAGGAGTTCTTAGAGGGGGTCACACGACCCACTTCCGGATGGGTCACCCCGCCCAGGGACTGGCCTAATTGGCCAAATCTCCTTTCGGGGTGGTCCTATCGGAACAAACCCGCTCCAGATTGGTAGAGGGCAGTGGGAGGAGTTCTTAGAGGGGTCACACGACACACCTTGCTTCCGGTCAGGTGGTCGCCTTACCCCGGAAATCACCCTAATTGGTCAAAATCTCCTCTTGGGGCAGTCCTATTGGGGCAAAACCCCTCCTGATTAGTAGAGTGGGGTGGGAGGAGTTCTTAGAGAGGTCACTTGACCCCTCTAGCTTCCGGTCAGGTGGCCGCCTTGACCCGGAAATCACCCTAATTGGTCAAAATCTCCTCTTGGGGCGGGCCTATCGGGGCAAAACCCCTCCTGATTGGTAGAGGGCGGTGGGAGGAGTTCCTAGAGGGGTCACACGACTCACTTCCGGACAGGTCACCCCGCCCTGGAAATTGCCCTGATTGGTCATATCTCCTCTCGGAGTGGTCCTATCGGGACGAAACCCCTCCTGAATGGTAGAGGGCGGTGGGAGGAGTTCTTAGAGGGGTCACATGACACACCTTGCTTCCGGTCATGTGGCTGCCTTGACCCCGGAAGTAATACCCCCTAGGGTGGGACTTCCGCTGACAGGTGGGTGGGCTTTAAGGGTCAGGGGAGGGGCCTAAGGGGTCAAGGGGCGTGGTTAGGGTTTGATTGACGGTAGGGCCCTTATACTACTCATGTCATCCCTTAATCTCTTCTTTTCCAAACTAAACATACCATGTTCCTTCAACCGTTGCTCATATGGCTTGCATTCTATCCCTTTGATCATCTTTGTTGTTGACCTCTAGATCCTTTCCAGTTTCTCTATGTCCTTTCTATATATTGGTGACCAAAATTCGACACAGGTCTCAGCTGGAGTACTAACTAGTGCCAAAAAGAGTGGTACAACTGAAAATTGCATTTCCTTTTTTTGCAACAGCATCACACTGCTGACTCATGTTGAGGCTGTGATTCACCACAGCTCCCAGATCCTTCTCAGTAGTGCTGCTGCCAGGCCAGTTTTCCCCCATTCTGTATTTGTGCCTTTGTTTTTTTCTTCCTTAAGTGGACCACCTTACATTTGTCTTTGTTAAATTTAATTTTGTTGTCTATAGCCAAGTTCTCCAATTTACCAAGCTCCTTTTTTCCTTTTCAGTTTTAGCTCTATTCTCCAAAGTGTTGCCAACCCCCCTCAGCTTTATGTCATCTGCAAATTTATCAGTATGTTCTTTACTCCTACATCCAGGTCATTAAAAAAGATGTTAAACTCAGGACTCAGAACAGATCCCTGTGGAACCCCACTTGAGACTTCCCTCCAATCTGACATCATTCCATTAACAGTTCTTCTCTGTTTGCGGTTCTTTAACCAATTCTGTATCCACTTAATGATAGTTCTGTCGGGCCCATGTTTCTCCAACTTACTTATCAGAATGTCATGTGGGACTGTTCAAAGCCTGGCTGAAGTCCAGGTATATTATGTCCACCATGTTCCCTCTATCCACCAAATTAGTTACCAAATCAGCCATGTGAAAGAAGGAAAGTAAGCTGGTTTGGCATGATTCGTTCTTGGTGAGTCTATGCTGGCTGCTAGTGATCACCCCTTCATTCTCCAGAATGGCCACCCACCGCCTGCCCCACTCAGCTCTCGCTGCCAGCATGGGTTCCCTACACCCAGGCTGGCAGCGGGAGCCGAGTGGGGCAGGCGGCGGGACCCCGGCTGGCAGGAGCCTGCAAGGGAAACTCCAAAGCCACGGGTGGCTGAGCTCTCCCCGTGTGCCCCATGTGCCACCTGAAATTGGCTCGCGTGCCACCTTTGGCCCACATGCCATAGGTTGCCGACCCCTGATCAAGAGTCTACTCTATTACCAGGCTCCAGTCCCTTGCTCTGCATCACATTGTCAGGTCTCAGGGTTGCCAACCCTGGCAAGTTTACCCCGGACCTGAGTCTCACGCTATCTAATCAATATTCCTCTCTGAGCCCCAGGGGCTGGAAGCAGACAATTGCTCCCGGCTCTCGTGAATACAGAGCAGAGCTGGAGCCCACGGTGGGGAACCAGAGAGCAAAGAAACAATCACACCCGCCTCTCACCGTCCGGGCCCCTTTCATCAGCGGAGCTCCAAGCGCCTCCCAGCCTGACGGGTGAGGGGCTCCCGCCCACTTGGGCCAGATGGGGCCTGAGGCCCCCTGACTGGCCCTGGTCAAACACGGGCGGGGCCTGGCGAAGCTGTTCCCGCCCCTGCCAATGCCCAGCTGCCGGCGTGGGGAGAGGGCGGGGGCCGCCCCGGGCCCCGGGCGTTTGCTGCCGCCCTCCAGACAGGCCCAGCACCAGGGCAGGGACCCAGGCGTTCTGCTCTCCCCCACCTCCGCACGAGCCCAGGCGTTGCTTGGTAACCACAGCAACAAGCCGGACCGCGCGCCCCGCCCCGCCGACGCGACCCATATTTCCGGGGTCGCGTCACTTCCCCTCTTGCGCGGTGCGGGCGGCTCTCCAAAAAAAAATGGCGGCGCCCTCTTCCTCCTCGACCTCCGGCTACCGCCCGGCCCCTCTGGCCTCGCTGCCCTCGGAGCTCGACCCGGCCGAGTACAACGAGTCCCCGGAGAAGCGCCGGGCCCAGGCGGAGCGTCTGGCGATCCGCGCCCAGCTCAAGCGCCAGTTCCAGCTGCAGCTGAACAACCCGCACCGCGAGGGGCTGATCGTGAGTCCGGCGGCCGCGCCCCGGGGAAGCGTCCCAGCGCCGCGGGGGAGAGGGAAGGTTCCGGCTGCCCTGAGCCCCGGGGGACGGCGGGGGCGCGGGCGCGGGGCTGTTCCCTGCGCAGCCCGGCTTCTGCCTGCGGCATTAACCCTCCTACCCCGGCAGGCAGCGCGCCCTCGGCCGCCCCCGAAAACTGCTCCAGCTTCACCCCTGTCCGAGCCAGCGGGGCAGCAAGTGCCACGTCCTGGGGGCCCTGGCCCCGAGTGGCCCGCGGTGCCCGCCTGCCCCCTGTGTCCCGTGGGGAGCTTCCTTTCGCAACCGTGCCGATAAAATGGGGCCGTGATTCCCGCCGCTTTCATCGGTGCCTTGTGCCCTGTGCCCTGATCTGTGGGCTGCCTATGCTCTGAGAGCCCTCTGCCTTTGTGGCTGCTTGCGGGGCTGCTGTGTGGTGACTAGCAAGTCATACCACGGTCCCCGCTTGACTAGATTGAAGAGGTGGTCTAAGCACAGAAGAAGTGTCACTTTTACTAAAGGTGTGAGGTTGTGCCAGTTGAACAAAAGAACTGGTAGACTAATGTAAAAGTTCGCACCTACATCAGCCCAACATCACAACTTTAGTTGAACTGTTGCAAATCTGTGTAGAAACTGAGGCTTGCTCTGTCAGCTGTGCTGTTAAAAGCAGGCCAGGTGCAACCATGTCAACCCCATTGCAGCTTTCATCAGTTCCTGTTTTAGACTTTGATAGTCTCCTGAACTGTCAGTCCACTATGTCCAATAAAACCATCAATATATTCCTGCCACATTCTGTCCTGGAGGAGCTGTCCATGGCCCCTTCTTTAGATGAGATTACTAAGGCCATTGAGCAGCTGTCCGTAGGCAAGTCTCCACGCTCTGACAGCGTTCCACTGGAAGCATACACATGTGGAGATGTGCACCTGATCAGGAAACTCACTAGCCTTTTCAAGACTATATGGGAACAGATCCCTGTGGAACCCCACTTGAGACTTCCCTCCAATCTGACATCATTCCATTAATAGTTTTTCTTGCCCCAGGAATATAAGGATGCTTTCATAGTCCATATGTACATAAGGTAGGGCCGTATATCTGGCTGTGACAAACTTTATGGCATTTCACTGCTGTTTATAGTATGGAAAATCTTTGCATGGGTTGTTCTCAACCTGCTCATCTCTTATCTAGTGCACCTGGTATATCCAAAGTCCCAGTGTGGCTTTCATGCTGGCTGTGGCACCATGGACATGATTTGTGTAGCCTGACAAATGCAAGAGACAGCTCAGGAACAGACCTATGACCTTTGGCATGGTGAATCATGAAGGTGTGTGGAAATGTCTTCATAAATTCGGTTGCCCAGAGAAGACAATTGCTGTCCGTTCGTTTCATGATGGCCAGGTGATGGAGTGTTGGAATTCATCAGAAGCCTTCCATGCCACCTATGGTACTAAACAATGGCCCAAGCCCTCTTTACTATTGTCTTTTCAACCATGCCCCTGTTTGCATTCCAGGACTTTGGTGGAACTGTACATATCTGGCTCAGATTGGCTAGACCCTCATCCAATCTACAGCGACTCAGGGCCCACACCAAAGTCATCAAACAGCTATTAAGAGAGCTCCTGTTTGTTGATGACTGTGCCCTCATTGCACAAATGCTGATCGACATTCAACTTATCATGGACCACTTTGCCTATGCCTCAGAAAACTTCAGTTTCACCTTCAGCCTGAAAAAGATGGCGATTATGTGCCAGCCAACATCACGAGTGCTATGATCCCCTCATCATAATTGACAATACACCCCTCAGCTAGTTCAGGAAATTCTGATGCCTGGATAGCACACTTTCCAGCAACACTGAGTTGGAAGATGAGATCACTCAGCACCTGGCAAAGGCCAGCCTGGCATTTTGCAGGCTCTGGAGGGAGAACGGGGTCTGCCTTAAAACCAAGATCAAAATCTACCCCACTATTGTACTCACCTAACTCCTTTATGGCTGTGAGATGTGGATGCTGGAAAGCTTCCACCTTGACCGCTGAAGATCCACGTTCAACATCTTGTGGCAGGACAGGATCCCCAGCACTGTAGTCCTTGAGAGATGACAAATCTCTAGCATCAAAATCATGCTCATCAGTGCACAGCTTCACTGGATTAGATATGCGGTCTGCATGGAGGTTTTCTGTAAAGCAGTGCTGTACAGCCAACTGATCATAGGAGCCCACTCTGAGGGTCAGCCCATCCTCTGATATAAAAGCACCTTGAAGGCCAACCTCAAAGCATGCAAGACAGACATTAAAACCTGGGGACTTGTTGCACTGGACAGACCCAGAGGGAGAGGTCTGTGCCATGAGCCTATATTCGCTTCTGAGGAGTGGTGTGTGAGGTCTCTACTGGAGAAGAGAGCATGTCATAAGGATAATGCCTCTAACTCTTCCCCCCTCCCCCCCGCAGCCCGACAATCATTGTAACTTGTAAGACATGCAACTGCGTTTGCAAAATCAGGATTAGACTTGCTTCCCATTGAGAAGCCATAAAAATAAATAAAGCCAGAGTTCAAGTCAGCACTAGCTGAACACTTATCTGTCAAAGCGATGGAGAATCCATTCCTTTTAGGCAGATCTCTCCTGTCCCAGGAGAGGGCTTTCTCAGGTTCACTCATTACCCCATCTTTTGTGAACTCAAGGAGACTTGGAGACTGCTTTTTAAGCCTCATTCATGTTTTTTTAGGGGCCGAATGATCGAGAAGCTAAGGTGTAGGACAGGGAATAGTCAGGCCTGTCTTCTCTTTCTAGCAAAGGCCTTGATCCTTTGTGTGACATTGGCCATGTCAGTGCACCGCTTTGTATTGTAGCTAAGTGGACAAAACAAATGTAGAGGGAATGAATGACTAGTCCAGTGCTATAGAGCTGGTGTTTGAGCAGAGACCAGAACACTAGTTATTGACTTTCAGTGGACTGTTCTGTCCTCTAGGTGATTTGTTTCCTTCAATAAGATCCTTTTCAATAAGAGTGGGGGTTAAAATGATAAACTGTTTTTCATTGTCCATATATCATAAGCCATATAAATACACAGCAGTTACTCTTTGGCTTCAAGATGGCTGTATAAATGTGAACTAATGAATCCTCAGACTCTATGAATGAGCTTTAACAAAAAATCAATTTTAAAAATAATTCTCTGGTTTATATATAAACCACCCCTGCAATGTTGGAAATTGAAACCCCAAAGCTTTGAGAACCCGAAAGTGGAACTAACAAGTTTAGCTTCACCCTCTGATGCCGAGAGAAGTGAAATAGGCAAATGCATTTATAGTGAAAACTTCAATTTTTTTCTCAGTTTTAAATAGAATTCTCATTTCCTAGATAAGGCTGGCTTAGGGTTGGAAGCCACTCAGTTGACTGCCTGTTATTTGATCACTATCAAATATTGTCAGATATCCCAACAAGAATGAGCTGATGTAGGTGGGTGCATCATGGAACTATTAAGTAGGCTTGCTAACAAAATGTTTTCAACATTCTCTAATATATACTAATGATACCTGGGGAGGTTGGAGGTAAACTGAAAGTTGAGCATCTTGATTTGCTAGAATCTTCTAGAACAAACATGCATACAGTGTGTATATCAGGCCACCACTGTATATGGTGGTTTATAGGGTCCCTGCCCCAAAGAGCCAGCACTTTAATGATTAGACAGACATACAGAAGTTAAATCAAGACAGGAGTGGGGGAAGGGAAGGAGAGCTCACAGTCATTAAAACTTCTCTTGCACCAAATGCACAGCCAGTAAACTCTTCCTTAATAAACAAAAGTATCACTGCTGTTAAACTCCCCAGCACCTGCCTCATCCTGAGCAAAGCAAACAATCCACAATAAATGCCCATGTATCTGATGAAGTGGATATTCACCCACAAAAGCTTATGCTCCAATACGTCTGTTAGTCTATAAGGTGTCACAGGACTCTTTGTCGCTCATGTAAATAAATGCCCCCTCCTCCCCTTTCAACAAATACAGCATCCCCTTTATAACTTCCCCATGTATCCCCAGTCAAACCTTGCTGATGTGAAAAATTCTATGCTACTGAGGGATGTGACACATCACATGGCTGTAGAGGCCGCTCTCTTACTGTTCTGATTCTCCTCCTATTGCTGATGAGTCCGCTGTGTTTGCTGCAGGGAGGTGTGCTCCTTCCTCCTCCATGTAGTCTTGAGTCTGTAAGGCTCAAGGGAGGGGGCAGCATACCTGGAAATATTTTGATTAGCTGCAGTCTTCTGTAACTCACAACAGCTGAAAAGAAGAAAATAGATGAAATAAAGATCACAGAAAAATCAAGTGATCACTCACATGCATAATGCTGCCTACCTTCTTGATCTGTGCTTCCAGGGCCAAGAGCTTTCTGATGATGAATTTGCTTCAGCTTGAGATGTAGTGGCTGTGCAAATTTTAAAGGCTTTATAAATGGACGAACCGTTCTGATGGGTGTAGCAAATTATAAAGCAAGAAGCAAAACAAAGTAGAGTGCAATTCCAGAAGTTGAATCAAAATAGCTTGTTCCTTCATCCTAGTGGAGAGGGTTGTCATCCTTGTACTCTAACTACAGTGGCAGAAATGTTTAACAGTGCTGTGCAAGACTGCATGTGCAGAACAAAATTGATCGGTTTGAAAATCATCCATTCAACAACCAGAAATAGATTGAAGACTTCCACTGCTGGGAAGCTGGTAACCATGTTTCACCATTTAATATTAGAAAAGGAAATGGTGGAAGAAGAGGAAGAAGCAGCAGTTGAAGCTGACAAAGAAAAAAGATAACAAAGAGCAAGACGCTTGAAGAGTTGGCCTGCTGCCTGCCTTGCATAAGTGCAATTAAAATTATTTTTCTTTCATAGATGATTTCTTTTATTTCTGTTTTGTTTTAATTTCTTTTGTGACTGTTCAGTCTAGAATAACGTTCAATTTAAATGCTAATTTACCATTTAGAAATTAATTTCATTTGGCATTTTTCTGAGTTAAAATAACTGTTTAAGTAATTTATATGCTGTAATTAGGTATAAGTATCTATGATAATCCTATTGGAAACCATGACTCCTTTTTGTTACTGTTCTAATAAACTAGTCTGTTTAAAATATTTGACCGTTTTGGGCATTGTTTGAATGGCTGACTAATTGTTTTTGGGTGAGTCAAATGTCCAACTCTAAGCTTGCTAATATTCATAGTTCTGCCACTTAACATTGTTCATTGTCTTCAATTTAGGAGGACCCTGCCATGCTACGTTGGGCCTATGCCAGAACGTTGAACATTTACCCTAATTTCCGGCCCACTCCCAAGACTTCCCTGTTGGGTATAGTGGCTGGGATAGCACCCCTTGTCTTCTGGTTCTATGTCTTCAAAACTGACAGGGTAAGTTTGTTGACTAAGCATGTACAACTTTAATAAAAACAAAGCCCGAAGCACTAGGGATTGATCGCAAAGCCATCTCCTAAGAGTGCTGTCTTATGCCCACAGATGTGGGTGATTTTTGTTTGTCACAGAAGCTAGTTTCTCTGCTTTGTAAGAGGGCTCTTAATATCATTTATGTAAGCAAACTGCAAGAGAGACTTTTAAGAATAATTAGCAGCTATGAGTTTTTAGAAAACGTGCATTGTATTTGTCAATTTGTAGATGACCGAGCTGGCAAAGACCTTCCAGACCATTCGGTTCCTCTATCCAATGAAATAATTTAGGGAAGGTCTCTCTGTTAGTCTATTTATTTATTTATTTTATTTTTGAAGATGATACCTTAATCCCTCTCTTACCTCCTAAAATTTGGCATTGTAAAATTCTGACCAGTGTTAGAAACTGCCAATATGTTCAAATTTTTGGGAAAGTGATATCTAATGTTTAACCAAAGCTGCCACTGATGTGAAAAGCTGTTGTGTATCTTAAAAAAAAAAGAAATAAAACCCTGACTGAGCTGTTGAATGACTGGGAAGAAGTGCAAATTTAAATTACCCATAATTTTTTTTTAAAGGGACAGTGTCTTGTAAATGGAGTCCAAAATACAGAATTTAAGTTTTTACAATGAGGAGTCCGGGGTCACCTTAAAGACTAACAGATTTATTTGGGCATCTGAAGATGGGTAAAAAATTCACATCTTCAGATTTGTTTGGGCATCTGTTAGGCTTTAAGGTACCCCAGACTCCTCATTGTTTTTGTGGATACACACTAACATGGCTACCCCTCTAAGTTTTTACAGAACCTGTTTGGTGGATTGTTATGCAACTTCAGACACTTTTTGGTTGAATATGAACTTCCCCTGAAGTGTCAGTGTGTGCATTTGGATTGCAAGACAGGATATTTAAAGCTTTCAGCTTTATCACAAAATATTTCTGTGGGGTACCTTGCCAGTTCCTTTATGGAGGGGGACAGTGAATTACCTCCTTTCTCCAAAGTATGAAGTGTGTAAACACCAAGATGAGAGGTGATTGGTTCTGGTTACTTTGTCCCTACCCCAAAAAGTTGACAGCTCTCTGTTCTGTGTTTACTGCACCTAGCATGATGGTGACTCCTGGTTGCTAATACAATGTAAATAATAAGGTGATGTAAGATGACATTAGGGTGAAAAGTGGACAAAGAAAATTGTAGGCAGAACGTAAGTGATTTTTTCCCAATAGTGAAATATTAAATGGTGAGTTATTCACCCAAGTGAAGAAGTGGCAGCTTCATAAAGTTAAGATGTTTTAAATTAGTCAGGGCAAAGCTCTGGGGAGAATACATTATAGGGAACAGTCCTCACTGGCTAATGGAAGCGGGATAGATGTGGCTTAACAGAGATTTATTCCATCTCCGTCCATCATTTCGTTTGAGGGAATGAGCCGCACAGCTTCTTCTGCATTTGGATGTATTGCATTCCAGGCTGATGTGCACAGATAGGATATTTTGTTTTCACAGCTGTTTCTAGAGCGCTGTTTAATTGGTGCTGTCTCTAGCTTCTGTGCTTAAGAACTTGTGAGCTCTTTCTCCTTGAAGATCAGTCTGTGCCCTGGAGCACATGGGATAGTGATTTTTATTTTTTGTGTTTCCTTCTGAATACAGGATCATAAAGAGAGACTTATCCAGGAAGGCAAGTACGAGCGACCATTCAGTCTGATCACCTAAGTCCCTGGGAATTGGATGTTGCAGTGCTGCTGTTGGGCTATTCATAGAAAGCACTGTGTATTGTACATTGATGAAAAGACGAATCCTCTATCAAAATAAACTTTGTTACTGTCATAGGATCATGACTTACTGCAGAATCTTCTTGTCTAACACTGAAATCAATCAGATTAGACAGAATGTGTACAAGAGTTTTAAAAAGACATTAATTTGTGCCCTTGAATGCATGTTCAGATTTTCCATTTAATCCGTGAGAGCCACATGCCTGTGTCTAAGAGTAGCCTCAGGATGAATTTTAAAATTTATAGCAGGCTAAAGCATCAAATAAGTCCAAGAAATTATCTGAGTGCTGTCTTGTGTTTTCAGAATTGGTCTTGGACTCAGTTTAGTTATGTAGCTATATTCACTCTAATCAAATAATGGGCGACTTCTAACTTCATATTTTGAACAATTCATTAGATGGGCTGAGTAGATTAGAAAGCTGCATAGCTGCTTTCTCTCAGAGCAGCCAGCCTCACATTAAACCAACTCAGCTTAATTTACTGGGAAAAAATGAAAAAACAGAAGCCTATACTCTGGTAAATTTCTCAGTGATTTCATGGGATCCCGTCTTGCATAGATTGCTGGATCCAACTGTGTGTGAGCTCAGAGCTTTCACATTTTGACCAACCCCACTTTCTCATTCACAGGAACCCCTGCGGTAGTGAAACAGGAAATAAGATGCAGGTTCTATTCCTATTTGCCATTGACTCACTGTATGGTCTTGGGCAAGTCATTTCACCTCTTCTCATTTTTACAGAAGGTAAAGAGGACAACTCGTTAGGGGGTGTGAACAAATATGTGCAAAGTCTTTTTAAAATCTGTGGATAAAGGTGCTGCTTCAAAAACAAAGAGCTTAGTTAGGAAAATAAGTGGGCTTTTGTGGTTTTTGCTTCCTTACATTGTGGACATAAAAGGCCTGAAAATAGTCTCTCTTCAGCTTGTTCTTTCCATTAGAAATACAGGTCTAGTTGGCCCTGGAGGACTGGAGAACTAATGGGACTCTGAAATCACAATACTGAATGAGTGAAAATTGAGAGGAATTGACTTTTAATAACGTAGGTTTTTTGTTTGGCCTCTGGATGCTATCACCACACTCTAAACAATAGAAAACCCCTGTTTGATGTGAACACTTGAGAGACACCTTACAGCAAGGCCAGACTTGATGCCCTTGATGTTAGTAAGGTAAAACACAAGAATGCACTTGTGCTGCTGCTTCCTGCAACATAAAGAAGCAAGTGAGCATGCCCCTTGCAGTCTCCTTTGCCAGAAGTGGCTGAACATGCTGACTTTTACTTCTCTCCCTTTCCCGCTCTTCTTGCATAGCATTCATGCATCAAAACCCTGCTCCTCTGAGATTTGTATTATTTCTCATTTTGATAGAGGTGAAACCTGTGCTCTTCCTCACCGATTAGCAGGCACTGGAGCTGTTCAGCAGCTATGCAGAGCTGTAGCCTGTGTCTGATCTGCTTCTTAGTTTATTCTCTCACCCAGCTCCCTCCTATGTTCTCCAGCTAGGTTAAATAAAGCAAATGCAGATCATTCTCTTTTTAAAACTCTTTCTACAACTGTCTCACCCTCTCAAATGATACCACAAACTACAGCTGTGGGTCAGTGAAAGGAAAGGCATGAAGAAGGGTATTTAGGGAAAGAAATAATTACCCACAGTGCTTATCTGACCATGCTAAATGAACTACCACCTGCTGCCACAAACTGATATGACCTCTCAGGACCTGTTTCTGAGCTAATTGAGCCTTGAGTTGCCATACATGTACATTCTCCCTTGCAACTGTATTTGTTTCAGGCCATCTGTACAAATTATTCAGTAGGGGTTGCAGAATACAGTGCCTCTGGATAGTAGGGGAGAGAGCATTTCCAATTGTTTTGCTAATACACATGCCTTAGCCCCTCTCTGTGTAGCTCAGAGGGAATGAGGTTATACCCCATTTACTGGGGTTTGGTGCTTGGAGCTAGCCTGGCCTGTTTCTTCTTTCTCATTATTTTCAGGGTTCTTCAGGCTGCCTTTTCAGTTCCTTGCGAGGAACACACAGTGCTGCCAGAGCTTGAGTTGTTGCCTGGCTGCAGTTGAGGTGGAGATATTTATTAGAAAAGGTGATCTTTCCAATCAGAAATTTGGGGAGGAGAGTGAGCAAGCATAAAAACCCTTGTTGCATGCCCAATTTGCACATAACTCCCAGTGTCAGCTATAGAGATGTGCCTATAGCAGGAGAGTTTCAAGCAGACAAATAGGCTATGGATCTCATGGGTCAGGCCCCCAAAGAGAAAGCAAAAACTTTCTCTTCAGTCCCTAGAGCATTTTGGTTTAGGGTATGTCTATTCTTGCAAGTTAATGTTGATTAAGGGAGGATGTGAATTTAAAGTACAATAGCAATTCCTGAACAAGGCCGTGTGTAGACACTCACTCCAGAACAAGAGTGCTTTGTTCCTGGCTTAACGCAGGTTCAAAATTAATTCGGAACAAATCCATTTGTAGACAAGCCCTTTGTTTTGTCCTAGGCTGGTTCAGTGAATTGAATCCCTCTGGCAGTTTGATTGTTTGTAAACGGCCTCTTCTGAGTTTTCTATTTTACTACAAGTGCTGCATGGTGGATGTTATGTGATAATACTCTGCATGTACAAAACATATGCTAGCCAAACATCTTGTACAGGGCCAAGCCCACTGTTGGCAGTGACTAAAAAACAACAAAAAACCCCCTACATATGCTGATGCCAAATCCTGTTCTCTACGCACTAGACCATTTTCATTTCTCTCTCCCTCTTAGGGCAAATAAGTTGTGATAGGCTTATTCGCCTCTTCTCAAAGTAAGGTGGGTAAATCATTGCTGTCAAGGGGGCTCATGCAACTGCTTCAGTCCCAGCTAGGTGCCCTGGGCTCTCCCCTTGCTCTAGTGGACTCAACAACTAAGGCCTTGTTTACGTAGGAAAACTGTACTGAATTAACTAAATTGGTTTAGAAACAGATTTAAATGAGTGCAACCTCTTGGGGGGGCACTCATTTGGTCTGAATGTGCTACAGTAATTAGTAAAGAATCAACTAAGCTGATATAAGGTCCCCCCCACAAAGCAATCGAGAGTTAAGGTTGTAAGAACCCATTCACTGCATGTTAAAAACCTTATCCAATAAAGGGAGGGGGGCTTGAATTTGGGATGTCCCACCTTCTGGGTGAGTACCCCAACCACTAGGCTACGGGAACTTTTCTTTTTTCCTCCCATCACCACCTGTTTCGTGTGGAGTTAGGCAGCCTCTGCGCATGCCTACCTGATCACCGCCCCCCCCCCCCCAGACATACTGTAGGTGGCCAAACATTTATCCCTCCAATTCATGAACTGCTCTGAGGCTTTGGACAAGAGAGACGCCTGGATGCCTAGAGGGAAGCAGCAGTGCATGGACCCAGAGATAGAAACGTACGTGCCCATGGCACTTTGCCTGCAAAAATTCAGGCCCTGAGTGAGTTTAGGAACCTACAGGGTTCAGCAGCAGCCAAGGAGTTTTGGGTACCACAGTGGTGCCTAGAACTGAGATTTATGTGCCTAGGTTGCTTTGTGGATCCCATCCTTAGTGTTGACAAAGACAGACAGAAGTTGCTGGGAAAGGATAATGCGTTAGGTGCTGAAGGTTCGGCTGTGTGTCATTGGAAGAGTAACCTTCCCTTGATTGGCAGTGAGGCTGCTGGATGTAAGATCGGACCTGGCTGGGTCCTCCAACTCCTATTCTTTATTCTTACCCTCTCACTGAAAGATCATTCCTTGAGTATTGGTTAATAAATCGTTGCTCCTAAGCATCCCCTTGTGAAAGACATGTCATATTTTCATGAGTGTCCTGAGAGAAGTCATCTACCACTATCTCACTTCAGAACAAGGCACAGCTTTTACCCCACCCCACCTGCAGGGGGAGCCCCATGGCATGGGCATTGCAGCTCTTACACGGTAACTGCATTCTTGAAAAGTCAGAAGGCTCAATATGCAGGTTTGCAAGAGTAATTCATTTAATCAGTCACTGCTGGAATGGCTATAGTGCAATGGCGCTCGCTGTACTGATGGATGCTTGCTCCTTTGCCAGCCCTTGCCCCTGTAGGTATCACTGATTGTTTCCCATCGGTGTGACTGGCCTGAGAGTGCACACAGACAGTTCACTTTTGTTTACTTGCAGCTAGGATTAAAATGGCTTTTCAGCGGTTCCCAGCACTTGTAGTAGGTCTTATCTAGACAGCTGGAGGTCTTGAGGCCCCACATGGTAACAGCCATGCTGAAGGAGGACTCGAACATGAAGGCCTGTTGGGAACCACAGCAAGTACATTAGGGCAGGAAGGAGATGGGGGAATACACCATAGTGATCATGCTTTATTAGACACACACACAAAATACACCAAAGGTCCAGTGTTGGCCTGACTCTAGCTCCTAGCTTCTCAGCTGGGGGAGGTTTCCAGCTGAGTCCAGCCTACCATGATTCCTATCTGCTCACTCAAAAGGAGAAAGCTTCCAGTTAAGACCACTAAAACTGTCCATAATGCCCATTGAGATGTACCACTGCAATGCTGGTGTTTGGCCTGCCCCAAAAGGGATTTTGGAACCTGGGAACATCCTGGAAAATTGAGACAACCCCAGAAATCCTGGGACAGGGCCTGCTGGGGGACCATTTTCTAGAGTGAGTCATTGTTATCCCTTGGTTAGTCTGAGGAGCTGGGGGTGGAGGAGAGTGTGCATTTGTCCCCAGAATATGAGGCCAAAATTTCTAAAAAAGCTCAGCTAAGCACCCAATTAAGCTGCCAGATTATCAAAAGAGCTCAGCATGTTGTGTCACAATGCGGGAGCTGAGCACCTATGAAAATCCAGCTCCAGTTTTGGGTGTTCAGCACTTCAGCTGTCTCTCCAGACACACTTCCCACCCGGAGAGCAAGGATCTGAGCTGCGTTTCTGAGACCCCTGTAGGTAGCGGGTTGTGCTGCTGCTAGACCTAGCTAGGCAATCACTTTACTTGCTCTGTGGGGCTCTTACCATGGTCCCTTCTGCAACTCTCTCGGGCTCTAGCCTGGCTTTGCTTGCCTTCTCGAAACACTCAGCATCTGGCCCATGGGGTGTCATCATGCTGTGCAGGCTGCCCCCTCCTGGCTGGAACCCTTCTTCCTTTGCTTCATAGTGCCCTTTGATCAGCCCCATGAACTCGCTCATACAGTTCCCTATAGGAGTGGAGACACAGTCGATGTTACAACGCAATATCGTTTGCAGTCATCGCAGCGTGGCGGTCGTCTCCTTGAAGATCACCAACTAAGTAGGGCTGGACAGCTCAGTATTTGGATCAGTGACCTCCAAACAACTGCAGAGGTGATGCAAGATGTAGTGTTGGTGGTCAAATCTGTGGTGCTCTTAGGGCTGCTCTATATGCAGGTTTTGTACCACATTTATATGGATTCAGAAACCGATCTAGTCAAAGCAGTACAACCTGCTCAGCTGGGTGCAGGTATGCCGGTATGTAAGGAGTTCATACTGTGTACCAATATAAGCACCTTTAAACCTGTATTACTGCGTCCAGACTAGGGGATTGCAGTGCTTTAATTCTATTGGTACTAAAACTGTGTGTAGAGAAGCCTATACTACTACTTTGTGTTTATAGGTCGCAAAGCACTTTATAAAGGAGGGTCAATATTAGTATCACTCCTTTGGAGCTGGGGAAACTGAGACAAAGAGATCTGAAGTAACTTGCCTGAGCCCACACAGTAGGCCAGTGACAGAGCCAGTGACAGAGCCAGGAACAGTACCCAGGCCTGCTGATGCCCACACCAGTGCCTTCTGCACAAAATGATATTGCTTGTGTTCTCTAACACCTTGTGATACTGTTTCATTCTTTTATACTCACTCTATCTTCTTGCTCGTTAAAGTCCACTATATTTCTAATGGTTATGGGCCAAATTTTGCCACCGGTACTCATAATGAGTACTAGTCCCACTGAAAGCAATGCATTAGGGGTTGACAACCTTTCAGAAGTGATGCGCCGAGTCTTCACTTATTCACTCTAATTTAAGGTTTTGTGTGCCAGTAATACATTTTAACATTTTTAGAAGGTCTCTTTCTATAAGTCTATAATATAGAACTAAACTATCATTGTAGAAGCTTCATTTTATTATCATTGTAAGAAGCTTCATTTAAAATTCAATTAAAATGCAGAGCCCCCCCACCCCCGGACCAGTGGCCAGGACCTGGGCAGTGTGAGTGCCACTGAAAATCAGCTCGCGTGCCACCTTTGGCACTCATGCCATAGGATGCCTACCCCTGAGCTATAATATAATATTATACTGTCGGAAGGCTGGCCTAGCAGTTAGGACAGTGGTTTGGGACTTGAAATGACCTAGGTTCAATTCTTGGCCACTCACAGACTTCCTGTGTGACCACAGGGAAGTCACTTACTCCACCCTGTGCCTCAGTCCCCTATCTGTAAAATGGGGAAAACAGCACTTCCCTCCCTGAGTGGGGTGCTGGGAAGACAAATACATTCACGATTCTCAGACATTTGGATACTACAGGGATGATGGTCATATAAATACCTTCAAAGACAGAGAAATAGCATATGCCCATGTAATAAAAGCATCTATATGCATGCATACATAGGGGAAAGTTAAGGTTGTGTGGGAAATCATAACTTTGCTGCTGTAAATGGGGACAGCTTTCCTCTGGTTCCTGCCCCAAGAAAGACTGGCTGGCTGCAAGTGGCTCATGTTAGTTGCGTGAGAGGATGCAGGCAAAGGCATCTTTCTCCTTGTGACTCCTGTGGAGAACAAGAAGCGTGTCCCCGCCCCCGACCCGCTTCTCAAGTGTAACTGAGTAAGGGTCGACATACTGTGGTAATAAGGTGGCCGGAAGGTGTTGGTAGCCACCCCCCATCGGGGCGGGAAGATGACGAAGTCCGCAAGAGCCACTCCAGGTCGGGTTGACTTGACTGTCAAGACAGTGAAAATAGATGGGTCCTACAAAAAAAAAACACCAAACAAACAGGATGGCAAATCAGAGAACATGGCTAAGTTCAGACCTGTCAGTTCAGCTGCATCCTGTGAGCAATTCACCTTCTGACCCTCTGAAACACTTTCACCACCTGCATTTTAGAAGTGGTTTGGAGGGTGAGTAAAATTTCTTGGCTGGCATGAGTCCACCCGTGCTCTGGATCTCATTCTGGGCATAGGAGGGAGACGGGATAGGCTGCTTCCTTATTTGGCTGGCCTAGAAGAACTCCAGTTCTTGTCTCTCCCATGACAAGCCCTCTGCCACCCCTGACCTTCCACCATTTTGTCTGTGTCCTGCTGAGTCCCTCACGTGGCTACTGACTGCAGAGAGGAAGAGGGGCTGTCCCAAGCCGAGAATGCTGCAGCACTTCCTCATCCTGCAGGGGATGCTGACTTCAGGGGAGACCACATGGCTCTGCTCCTCTCCTTTCCCCCAAGTGACCCTAATATGGCAAAACACAACATTTCCAATAAGTTCCCAGAATGTATTAGGGACAACGTTTTGTTTCAGAAGGTGCAGGAAGTAACCAGGGGAACAGCCATTTTAGACTTGATTATGACCAACAGGGAGAGGTTGATCGTGAATCTGAAGGTGGAAGGCAATTTGGGTAAAAGTGTTCATGAAATGATAGATTAGAAATGATAAGGAGAGGAAGGAGTGACTGCTGCAGAATAAGGACAACGGACTTCAAAAAAACAGACTTCAACAGACTCAGAGAATTGGCAGGTAAAGACCCATTGGAAGAAAATCTCAGGGAAAGAGGAAGTAGTAAGTTTCTCAATGAGACAATATTAAAGACACAACTGCAAACTATCCTGATGTGAAGGAAAGGTAGGAAGAATAATAAAGAGGCCAATATGGCTCCATCAGGAACTCTTTAATGTTCTGAAAATCAAAAAGAAATCCTACAAAAAGTGGGAACATAGATGAATTGCTAAGGATGAAAACAAAATAATAGCACAAACATGTTAGGGACAACATCAGAAAGACTAAGGGCCAAAATGGGTTACATTTAGCAAAGGACATAAAAGGAAATAAGAAGAGGTTCTTTGAGTACATTAGGAGCAAGAGAAACAAGAAGGAAAGTGTAGGTCCTCTACTTAGGGGGAAAGAGAGCTAATAACAGATGACATCAAGAAGCCTGAAGTGTTTAAAGCCTGTTTTGCTTCAGGCTTAAATAATAAGGTTAATAGTGATCAGATACTCAATACAGTATTAACAACCAGAAGGAAGAAATGTAAGCCAAAATAGGGAAAGGACAGGTTAAAAAATATTTAGATACATTAGATGTATTCAAGTTGGCAAGATCTGATTAAATTCATTCGAGAGTTACTTAAAGAATTGGCTGAAGCAATCCCTGCACCATTAGCGATTATCTTTGAGAATTCCTTGAGGATGGTTGAGGTCACAGAGGACTGGAGAAGGACATAGTAACTATCTTTAAAAAGGGGAACAAAGATGACCTGGGAAATTAGTCAGCTTAATTTCAATACCTGGAAAGATACCAGAACAAATTATTAAACTATCAATTTGTAAGCACTTATAAGATAATAGAGTTTAAGGAATAGGCACCATGGATTTTTCAAGAACAAATCCTGCCAAACCATCCTAATTTCCTTCGTCAGGGTTAATGGCCTAGTGGATGGGGGGGGCGGGGGAGGGAGGAGCTGTAGATGTGATATATCTTGATTTTAGTAAGGTTTTTGATACGGTGTCTCATGACATTCTCATTAGCAAACTAATGATGTGGTCTAGATGAAATTACGATACAATGGATGTGACACTGGCAGACTAGGTGCCAGATCACGAGAAGGTCCCCATGTCTCAATTGAACATTGACCAATGCATAGCTGGAATCAGTCTGGCTCACTTGTGTGTTAGTATTGTTAAAATAGGTATTAGAACAATAAGAATGTGTTTAGTGTTTAGACTTTATGGAATGCTTGTGAGCTGCCATATGCATTGATCTCACTTACAACATCTGTATTCCATATTGTAAGGTAGTATTTGAACAACACTGTTGTGAGCCTCCATGACTGTGTAAATCACCAAATAGGAGAGAGATATTAACTAGTATGAAGAGTTGATATTCAACAGAAGGTGTTACGGCCTTTCCATCAGGAAAGGTCCATCAATACCAGATGGACTATTGTGGGATGTTGCAAATGGAACTTCCCTACATACCATCAACAAAAGATTTTCTGCCTCTTGCCCATGTAGATGAATCATGCAAGTGGATTCCTCCCATCTGCTGAGTTGGTAGCTCAGAGCACATTACAGTAGAAGGATAAAACCCCTAACTCATTATGCTGATTGGACTCTAGAGGGGCAAGGTTTCTAGGCATAAGCATGAGATCCTCATCTGCTTTAGCCTGGGTTAGTCCTAAAGGACATACAGAGTTTGCTAAATATAGAAGCTTCTCTCACCTTTTCAAACTTAAGATTGAAACTCATTTGGGTATCTATGTTTACTTGCTTTAACCTTGTAAATAACTCTCTGGTTTAGTTTTCCTAGTTCATAAATGTTTTAATAGTTTATTATGGGATTGGCTACAAGCGTTGTCTTTGGTGTGGGATCTATGGTGCAATTAACCTAGAGCAAGTGACTGCCCTTGTGGATTGGGAGCAACCTAAACATCACTGTGATTCTTCATATAAGGGACCCTCTATCTATCTGAGTGGCGAGATAGATCGGAGTGGCCCCTGGGACAGTCTCTGACTCCATATTAAGGCTGTTACAGTGACTGAGCAGCTTACACTTGATAACTGGTTTGGAAATCAAAGTATAGAACTCACAACCAATTTGGGGTTTGTGCCTGGTTCCTAACAGTTTGCCATGATGTTGATACTCATGCTTTTGAGCCACTGCAGACAGCGTTACAGTGGGTGCACAACTAGTTGGAAGACTACATTCAGAGTAGTTGTCAATGGTTCGCTGTCAGACTGGAAGGGCATTAGTGGGCCCCTGCAGAGGTCAGTTCTGGGTCCTGTACTATTCAATATTTCATTAATGATTTGGATAATAGAGTGGAAAGCAGGCTTATAAAATCTGCAGATAACACTAAGCTGAGGGGAAGGGCCTTGTAAGCACTTTGGAGGACAGGGTTGTGTGTGCAGGGAGGATCTAAGGGCTGAGGAGAGCTGGGCTGGGGCATCAATTTAGAGACTTGTGAATGCGACGTGCAGGTGAGCATGGCCGCTGGTTGGTGGGGCCTGGATGAAGATTGTGCCGGAAAGGGAGGCAGTGGGAGTCAGTGTATTGAGAACTATACTTGTCTGTGGTAATAAAACAGTACTTTGTCCTTACCTAGTTTTAGTCTGAAGAACATTTTACAGACACAAATCTATCACATCCCGGTAAGTCAATACTATTATCCCATTTAACAGATGGGGAAGAGGAATGATTTGTTCAAATTTCACAGTAAGGCAATGACAGAGCCCAGAAGTTTTGACTCCACAACTCCTCCTCAACCCTCTCTGTGAAGTTTACTGAAGACAAGAACATCCAACAGACTAGGAACTTAGCCTCCCAGCCCCTCATGAGGTGGGAAATGATTACATTCCTCCTTTCTACAAGTTGGGAAATCGAAGCACAGAGAGATTGTGACTTGCCTCAGGCTACACAGTGGTTCGGTAGCCTACCTGGGACTGGACTCCAGTCGGATTCCCTGGGTTTTCATCACAAGATCATCTTTTCCCCTAGCATGTTTAACTGGAGTCTGAGCAATGCTTTCTGTCGGCTGCCTAACTAGAAACTCTCCATTCTCACATGCAGAAGCAATGCTGAAAGATAGGCTAATGAAAACCAATATTTCACTGGGCTGGTTCTGTATAAGAGAAGCCGCTTGCATTGATTTTGGCTTTGTTACTTTTCATAAGCATTATAAGCTATTACAATGAAAGCTGCCAATTCTTCAAATACATTACAGCGCTGGGCTCAGGGGAGCAAAAGGAAAGACTATGCAGAGTCGTTTTCTAACAACAAGAGGTGAACCAGAATGAGAATTTGAGGCAAAATTCTCTTCTCTGACTTGCACAGTGGATATCAACTCCAGTTGTCAGTTTTCCTTATAGATGAAGAGTTCCCCCGCTGGGCCATGGTGTAAAGCGACGTTTAGCAAACCGGGCCACATTCAGCAATGTGTAAGCATGTGCAGCACTTTTGCCCCTTTACACCAGAGCTGAATTGTGCCCCATGTAAAAAGCAGTAGTGATTTCCCCACCCTTGCCTGCTTGTTTATCTCATCGGCTTGTTATGTCTTGTCTCTTGGAGCGCAAGCTCTTTGGCACTGGGACTGGCATTTTTAATATGTTTGTATAGGCCCTACTGCAATGGAGTTCAACATGGTTGTGGACTCCAAATGCTTCCACAACAGAAATGTTAAATAATAATACTAATTAATAATAACTATATAATTATGCTGAAATAAACTGATTAGTCTCTAAGGTGCCACAAGTATTCCTCGTTTTCTTTACAGATACAGACTAACATGGCTGCTAATCTTTAACTAAATAATGTTACCAAAAGACTGTGGTCCAAACGTAGCAGGGGCACACAGTGCTGTCAGCAACATTCGTGGTGTAAGTCTGTCAAAAGTCAGGAGTAAGTGGTAAACTAGACTAAGTCCGATCAATTTAGCAGGTGTGTGAAAGGACTGTAATATATTCCCCCTTTTACCTATTCAAGGTACAACAGGAAAAGCAACAACCAGTAAGGTGTAAGATTCCCTGATGCAAGGCCTGAGTTCCCACCCTGTTACACCAGTTTCATCCAGTGTTTCAACATAAAACAAGTGTAATGAACTAGAGAATTGGGCCCACTCTGTGTGGGAACTGTCTTGCCTTGCACAGCCCTTCTCAGTGCTTTCCCAGCTGTTCTCAAAGAGACCGAAAGTCACAGGTGCTTGGGATGACCAGATGTCCCAACCTCTTGTCCCAATTTTTCACATTTGCTGTCTGGTCACCCTACAGGTGCTTGAGATGCCAACGTGGTGCAAGCTATACAGACTTGCCACAAACATCCATTTTCTATCATCGGTTACCTGCTGTGCAACTTACACTGCCATTTGCACCACTGCAGGATTTGGTCCCCAACTCCAAGGACGTACAGACATTTGTTTCAGGCTGAATTGGACTTTAGCCTTGTGGTGTGGCAAGCGGAAGACTGAGATGAAGAGGTGGGGTAGTGTGTTGCAGGAGACTGGGCAACAGGAGTGTCCCAGGTTCTATTTCCATCTCTGCCACTGCCACTGGAGAAGTTAGGTCAAAATTAGGTACCCCAGTTATGCTCCTAAATCTATATTTAGGATCCTAAGAAGAGACCTAGTTTTTCAATGACGTTGAGCAGTTGATGTTACGGATCTTGATGGCTTTAGATTTCATAGGCGCCAATTTCATCACTCCACCTCATACATGTCTATATTGACAGCCTTAGCACTTACCGCATGGTCAAAAGCAACAGAATTGATGACCATAAAGTTATCCAGATTGTATTTGTATGGTGTGTAGTTCCCATGCCAGGCCACCACATTGAATGGGGAGAAATCCTATCAGATCAAGAAGAACAAAGGCAGCAGAGGATTATCCCCAGCGCTCTCCAACATGCTGCTAACATACTGTGCACTGCTCTGTAATTCAAAATGCATTTAGTGTCAGTAAATGGTGTCCGACTGACAGTCTGGAGACTGAAGCCCCCTCGTGTATCCATAGAACAGGTACTACCTGGGCAGTGGCAGGGCACATTCCTCCTCGCCATACCCTGCCAATCAGCCTCAGTCCTGCTCCATCTCTAGTGATGAGAGGGGAGTTCAGTGTCCAAAGCCCATTTCCTCCTTAGCTTCACTGCTGATACCACCCATAAGGAAACAGTTGTAATCAGAGATGAAAGTAAACTGGTATACCCTGCTATGGCTTTCCAGCAAGAGCCAGTGTGCCATACCGGACCGGCTTCCCCAGCCCTTTAAATTGTCGCCAAAGCCTCACTGCCAGAGCCCTGGGGCAGCAGCAGTGGGGCTCCGGCAGTGATTTAAAGGGCCCGGGGCTCCCAGCTGCCCTGGGCCCTTTAAATTGCCGCTCGAGCCCTGCTGCCGGAGCCCCCGGGGGTTGCGTTGAGCCCTTCTGTCCCCCCACCCCCACCACTCTGGTGTATCAGGACTTTAAGTTACTTTCACCCCTGGTTGTAATGGCAATTTTCTGTGACAGGAACACCTGCCTATGCTAGAAACTAGATGCCCTCGCACAAAAACACACTCCTGTCTTTTCACATAGGCCACTAAATAGCACTTGGAAACAGTGAGGTAAAAATCATCATCTAGAGGCAAAGAATCACTAACTTCAGAGTCAAACAATTCTTTAAGAAACATTTACTATGGGCGGAGAGCAGTTTAGCTGGAGGGAGAAATATGCCAATGAACAATGGGCTCAATCCTGCTTTCATTTAACTCAACAGGAGTTTGGCCACTGACTTCAGTGGGAGAGGGATTGGTCCCCAAAGTTACTTGCCATGTTGGTAAATGGAACAGCGTACAATGTGCATTTGTTATAACTAACAGAGCTTCAGTGTGATCCACTGTTTGTGAAAAGGATTCTGATTTCCTTACCTGTTGGGCTGAAAACAACTTGCCCTGATACTTGCTGATCACTGTGTAGCCACCTGCTACTTGGCGATCTTCATACCAGGCAACTGGCACTAAGAAATCTCGTGGATTAGCAAGACCATTGGCCCCTCGGGTAGAAAAAAAAGAAAGCAGCAAGATGTTGAGTGATGTCTTTACAAAGTGAGGACTGGTTATAGTGGTGCATTTTTGGAGTTTGAATGACTTTAGAGGCACTTCACTGTACTCCATAAAGAGGCTTATTGTTCCCAAGAAAACTATTTACCTGTAATCCTTACTCTCAGACAGGGGTCACTGTTACACACCCTGGGACTTAAGTCCATGTTCTCATCATGGGAATCAGACAACTCTCACAGCTCTAACTGATTACTACACTGCTACACACCCTCAATAGATGGGGAGTGTTACCTTGGGGTGGCAGAAGAGGATTAGACATCAGGGGCTTTTATCCCTGGCTCTGTCACTGACTGGTTGTATAACCTTGGGGAAAGATCTCTAGAAAGTCATCAGGCACTAGCACATTTCTGGATGTGTGGAAAATAATAATAAAACGAGTGTAAAGATATTTATTTCCTTTTAGATGTATTATAAGAGTTAGTTAATGTCTGTAGAGCATTTTCAAGTGTTAAGCACTATATGAATGCTAAGCATTCTTCTTCTCGTTATTATCATAGTTATTATTCCAAAGAACGTTAACTTCCGTGGATAAAAGTGCTAGGCATTATTACCTGCTGCTGAGGTTTAACAGTCAGTACTTTCCTCCAGCTGTCAATTTTCAAGTGAAAAGTGAAGTTAAACAAGAGTAAAATGTAAAGCATCATTATCTCTGGGGGGAAGCTGGGTGGCTGCTAGGGAGAGGCTCTCTTATAATTACTACCTCCTGAAAAGAAGAATTGCAGGCACGTATAGTCATTTTCTTTTCTCCAAAAAGTGAATGTTAGAATAGATTTCTCCCCTCTTGGAGACTCAAAAATTTCAAAGGTGTCTCTGAAGAAAGCTAACTAATGAAAAAACTTGTTACAAATACATAGGCAAAATAGTATAAATAGCATAAATAAATCACTGACTGCAACGACAACATGAAATCACTGTATCTTGGCTGGAGTGCTACAGCTAAGGATGCCGAAGAATCGCTCTTATAATCTCATTCCACAGGACCACAGGAGTCTAGTGTATGCAGTGAAGAAGGCAAGTGAGCTGCAGAGCACACATCACACAGGAGTGGGGATGTTAGTGGTTTCTGGCCAAACAGTTGCCGGTTACATAGTTCTCCAATGAAGAGAGAAGACTACCTTTGAGACCTGGCTCCTATCCTGCCCACTTTAATGACCTCCAGTTCCCACAACAATTTCCTCTTTGGATGAATCCTTCCTGGGTTTTTCTCTCATGGATTGGAAATGGGGGAAAAAAATCTGAGACTCCTCCTTTTGTCCTCTATCCTTTGAGAACACAATGCAAAGCCAATGACCTTCTGTAGTTAGAAGGCTATGTGGACTTTTAGCCTTGTGTACTTGCATCAACAAGCACTTTTACACACACTAATCAGGTACAGAAATGGAGCACAAATGGCTGGTTACCCAAATTGCAGGTGCAAATGCTGGTCTGGGCAGGCAGATGCCAGATGCTGGCGGTGTAGCAGGCAAACATCTCGTTAATGCAGCTTCCCTGGTGCATGAAACTTCAGAAATGTAGCCCCACATTTCTAACTAGAGTCACAGAGCTAAATTCTTCTCTCAGTCACACTCGTGTAAATCCAAAATTACTCCACTGACTCACTGGAGTGACTGATGTATACTGGTGCGGCTGAGAGGAGAATTTAGCCCAATGTCCGTAAATAAGAAAGGTAAAAGGAGCTTCAAAAAAACAAGTAGATTTATAAAGATCTAAAAGGCCGAGAGCATCTTTGGAATGATACAGGTGGGGGACAAGACTAGGGTGGGAGGAAAAAATCCCCCTCTCTACTCTGCGTGAATCAGAGAATTAATGACCTTCCAAGTTTTTTGTTGGGAACAGGGGCTACTCTGGGAAATGATCGTGTCCATTTGTCAGGAAGCATCTCCTGGACTCCTACTGAGCATCTCATACTGAGGCTTCAAATTCATTCTTAGCAGAGAGGTCTCTGAAATGTTAAGCCTTCCTATGTCGTAAAAGGGAGTTTGTTACAAGAAGAAGATGGACCTGGCTTTCTGTACCCCATGAGAATGGAAAGCCTGGGGAAGACGGAGGAATGGATTTTGGCTCGCAGTCCCTTGCTGTTGTAGCACTCTGGCCCCACAGAACCCACTGTAAACTTGATGGTGAATCTTTACCGATGGGTCCCAGGTCAGGTAGCTCGAAGTGTGCACCATACACCTCCAGGATGTAGCCCCTGGTTTCTCCAAACACCTCCACGTTGAAACACATCCCTTGCTAGGAGGGGAAAAAATAAAAGTAGATCTCAAGAGCAGCTGAAGATGGTTGTTACAGCCAACAAGAGGTACATGTAGAGGTGGCCAAAGTGTGGCTTGTGGGCCAAATGCAGCCAACTGACTTCCACAAGGTGTCCCACAGGGCTGCCCTCAAGTGTAACATGGTGAGCCTACATATCCCAGCATGCAATGCTCAAACCGGATTCAAGCAGCCTATGCCATACTGTATGCTTCTCTATTAAAGACTAGGGTTGCTGTGACTGGTGCACTGTACACAAATTAGATCAGGCCGGGGGTTTGTGGCAAGTTCTTTATGCAACCTCTGTTGAGGAAAGGTTAACAGCCCCTGAGTTAGTCCAGCTCTCTGGGGTTCGACTGAGGTTGAACAAAACTCACTGTTTCAATGTCAGCAGCACGCTTTCGGACGTTCCCTCCAAAAACAAGCCAGCAGGAGGTAGAATCCTGCCTAGTCCTCACCTGAATGACACAGATCTCATTGGGCTCCACCAGCAATTTTCCAAACTCGGTGGTGATGAGCAGGTTCCCTTGCTGTGGCACTGTGGGAAGGAAACATAAGCAGCAGACACTGAGGAACTGGAGGGTTTTCCTGTCACCAAAAGTCATAGTTTAGAAAGTTCAATCTGCACATTCATTCTTCTCCCCAGTATACCACCAGCCTCCTAGGAAGGCTCCTGCTTCTCTTAGCTGCAGATGCACTCTGTCCTTCCTGACCCCACCATCACCCTCACATTGTGGCCTAGTGAGAAATGTTGTCTGTAAGCAGCAAACAGAAGCAGACCAATGTTACAGGCAAACAAATTGCTAAGGGGGGAGGGATAGCTCACTGGTTTGAGTATTGGCCTGCTAAATGCAGGGTTGTAAGCTCAGCCCTTGAGGGAGCCATTTAGGGATATAGTGCAAAAATCTGTTGGATTATTTCATTGGGGATTGGCCCTGCTTTGCGCAGTGGGTTAGACTAGAAAATCTCCTGAGGTCCCTGATATTGTATGATGTTCAAAGAAGTAACTGCTGATGAATGATGCCAGACTGACTGCTCTGTATCCACAGAGCAGGCCACAGTAGTGCAACTGTGCTTTTTGCTGCTCTCCCGCCAGCAGGATCATCTTGAGGGGTAAGATGCAAATTCAGCCTTCTTAAGCCATTTGGTACTTGGTCTCAGGTTAAACTGACAACAAGAAGCCCAGGTAATGACAGCTAATATTGGTTTATATATTCCCTAAGAACTGGCCTCAAATTCATTTCACCTAAGGGTCAGTGAACAGCCATTAGATGGGAACAGTGTTCAGTCACAAGGGCCCAGCTCCTCAAAGATATTTAGGTGCCTAACTCCCATTGAAACCAAAGGGAGTGAGGTGCCTAAACATCTTTGAGGATCTGGGCCTAGCAGCCAAGGATGGATTTAGAGACCTAGACGCAAAAGACTCCATATGCCAATTCCCAGAGCCAGCCAGTCAGTTCCTCTTCCCTTGTGCCTACTCCACTAGGAGAATAAATTATTGACTGGCAGCGAGTCCAAACTTCTGAACTCTGAGAATACAAAGAAATGGGGGCAGAGGTTACTACTTTACTATACTTCAGGGTAGTGATTTGGGGGATTCTCTCACACAAAGAGTCTCTCCCCTTCACCAAAGACGCAAACAGTGTCTCCAAGAGCTACAGGATCCTGCTTTCCATATGGTTGCCCCTTCACTTCTCTGATACACAGCAGAGGCCCAGTATGGTTAACTCTCCACTCTACTAGAGCAGGGGCTAATGGTCTTTAGTTAACCTTTACATTCGTTCTCTTCAATGTACTGGGCCAGGAGGGCCCACAGTGTAACTGGAAGGCCGGTGAAGTCATGCAACGTGCCCTGCTCGGGCCCTCTCCCTTTCACCTCACGGTGGGAAGAGAGTCGAGGAACTGCAGTTTGGTATTTTTAGGTTTTTGCTGATGAATGAGTTCAGTCACCAAGTTGTTTCTATTCATCAATCAAGAAAGATACAAACAAACATCAGGATCACATGCATTTATTTTGGGTGAAATAAGGTATTTAAATATGTATGCATTTTAATTGCCAATGCAACACTTATTGTTCCAAAGTTTGGACACCCTAGTCTGGTGGAGCTCAGGAGCACAGATCCCCTGTCATAAACTCACTACTCTTGGACTGAAGCAAAGCTGTGAGCTGTCTATCAATCCCAGGGTTTACAGTTTCCAGAAAACCTCAAGGGCTTTTATGACATGCCTAATAGGATTCCCACAATAGTATTACAGATAGAGAACTAGGACCCAGACACTGACTAACTAGTCAAGGAATCTGGGTCCTGTTAAAAAAAGAGACTTACAATCCTGGGCTGAGAAAGAGAAGCTGAATGTGGTAGGCAACTCAACCATCACCAAACCACCTACTTTTGAATGGTCCAGGGGTGATGTTGATCACTAAACACCAGTCCAAACCTTCCCAGCAGCAAGAGTGAACCAGGTGTTGGGAGAAACAGAAAGAAAGGCTGGATGCAACAGAGATTAGATGAGAATGAGGGGAAATAGAAGTCACATCAGTAACTCACCGATCAGGAAGTCCCCATCTGAATTGTAAAAGCACCTAAAGGAAAAGGAGCACAGGCACACACATACTGCAGGCTGTAATATGGGGGTCTCTTGAGTGAGTAACTCGTCAGTGATGCCAATGGAGGCAACCTTGGGAACCCCACTCACAGGCTTGGTGAAGACTCAGCACACATAGGCATGCAGGAGGCAGAATGATCTAATGCACAAAGCACAGGAGGACTAGGAACTCCTGAGGACTAGTTCTGCCTCTGCTAACGTCTTTCCTCTGTTACCTTGGGCAAATAACTTCCCCACTCTGAGCCTCCATTTCTCCATCTGTAAAATGGAGATTATGATGCTGACCCACCTGATAGAATTGTTGTGAGGAACTATTAATGTCTGTCAGGTGTGATACTAAGTATTATTGACCTCTAAGGGTGAGCTTGGTCTGTGGGATGAGCATCTATGAACCTTGCAGAAAAGCACCTCTTAGCTCTGCAGCCCCAACCCTTCGCCATTCCCACCTCCCTGCTGATCAATGTGTGTCACATCTCTTTGCACACTCCCAAGGGAGTGAAATCTGTTAGGACTTTGTAGACCACCCATCACCATAGTCTCTAAGTACTTTTGTTGTGTGCACACAATTTTAGGGGATATCTAGGCATTATTATTTGCAAAATAGTTGCTATGTGGTCTGTGCTCTCAGAGAGCATTTGCAATGAATTACTGATGCCCCCCTGCCGCTCACTCACCTCCTCACCCCACCTGCTGCTGACCTTTTTACCCTCGCCCGCGTGCCCGGCTGGCCGCTCACTGGCTCCTCACCCCTCCTGCCCCTGCGCACCTACTCACCCCCCCACCACTTGCCTACTCATCCCTCCTGCTCACCTCCTTACCTGATTATCGGGACAACTGGCGTCCTGATCGTACATCGGTCGTGATGAGGGGAAAAGGGCTAAATGTCTGGACAGGCCCGATTTTATCGGGACATCTGGTCACCCTAGCGTAGCTAAATCACCCCCAACAAGCGGCGGTAGCTATGTCAGCAGGAGAATGTCTCCTGCCAACATAACGCTGTCCACACCAGCACTTTGGTCAGTGAAACTTCTGTTGGTCAGGGATGTGGTTTTTTCACACCCTTGACTGACAAAAGTTTTGCTGACAAAAGTGCCAGTGTAGACAAAGCCTAACACCTGCAAATTAACAGCCCTGGAATACCGTGACCTCAAATCTAATAGTCACTGACCTATTAATCATGGAGGTGTTACAGGTAAAGATGTGGATGGCAATCCCATTCCGTGCCTTGGGCTCCCCAGCGCCACACAATGTGTGCAAACCCTAGGAGACAAACACACTGAGTTAGAAAGAGCAGCAGGTAGCTGGATGGAGACAAGATCCCTCTCTCCCCTTTGATGGGGCTCGCCCCACTGGCTGGACTCCCTCCTTCCTCACAGATCCCACCTCTGCTGGCTGGGCTCCCTGTCTCTGCCTGACTTGTTTGCTGCTGTTTAAAACGACCCTGATCTTTGGAGATCACTCAAAGCTGAATAGGCAGCAGAACAGCAGGTCATTGGCTAGCAGTGCATGAAGCTTCTCTAAAGCCCAGTAAAGGGGGGGGGGGGGCTTCGAAAACCATGGCAGAAGGCACAGACCCAGCCCAGCAGTCACTGGTAGGGAGCGGGAAAAACCTTCTCCCCAAGGAGATGAGCTACCCTGGGTGTCTCTCCTTCTCACAGCATTTGCCAGGGAGCTCATAAGAGGAGTGGGGCTGGGCTCAGCTGAAGCAAACTCCTCTGTCTTTCCCAAGGGAGCAGCAAATCTCTGCTCTGTAGTTCAGGAGTCAGACCCACCTTGGGAGGGTAGGGAATTCTGGCTTTCAGTGGCCTGGTTGTTTTTAGTTAAGGAACTATGGCTTCTAAAAGCCCTTCTGACTTTTTGGTACCAGAACACTATACACAAGGCTTGGCTGCTCTTCACCCAGACTCTGTTTATTCCCAGTGTACAGTCTAGTATTAAGAGCAGGACTCCTGGGTTCTATTCCTACCTCTGCCATTGACTCACTGTGTGATCTTGGGCAAGTCAGTGGGCCTCTCTGTGCCTCAGTTTCCCCCTCTGTAAACTGCATAGTATTGCTATCTGCTCTACTAAACCCTATAAAGAAGCAAATGCTCTGGGAGGCTCCAGCTGCTTGACTTACGTTCACAAAGTCCAGAGTTTTTTCTGAAGCTCTTGGGATCTTAAAAGGCTTCCATCTCAGCTAGAATCAAGCAAACACAAAGTGAGGAAGGAAATGCCAGCCATTATAATATGAACAATGCCAGCTAAAAAGAACGGAAAGCCCTCCATTCCCTCACCCTGCCCTTTGCTGGGTACTTTGGGGGTTTTCTTCTTTGCAGGGGATGTAAAAAATATTATTTTGCAAACCAGTTTTCTGACCTGGGAGCTGTCAAGCTTGAAATTCCTATTTAAAAACTGTCCCTCCCTGTGTTACTAACACCACTAGGCAGGCAAAGAATTTCAGATTATTTGACTCATCACCACTGATGCTGTTTGTTTCATTTTGTGCTCTGCTCAGCCTGGAACCATTTATTTGTTGCATAACCCTGAGCTACTCGCGTCTCTGTGCCCCAGTTTCCCCACCTGTCAGGCAGGGGGGCTGCGGGCTCAGGTAACTGCTGTCGGTAAAGCACTCGGAGTTGCTCACATAAAAGGTGCTCGAGAAGTATATATTATTGGGAAAAGCAGTCAGTTTCGCTCGCTGGTTCTGAGGCATGAGCCGAGGCTCCCAACACTGTGGAGACAGATTTCATTTAAACAAAACCCCTACCACACCCAAAAAGCTTTGGGCCCCAGTTGTGATCTCAGTGACACCGAAGCTATGTCTACATTTGAGCTGAGAAGTGTGATTCCCAGCCTGCAGAGATGTAC
Organism: Dermatemys mawii; assembly: GCA_007922305.1. Lineage (NCBI taxonomy): Eukaryota > Metazoa > Chordata > Testudines > Dermatemydidae > Dermatemys > Dermatemys mawii. Next base: position 31,691,499 of record ML677351.1, read on the forward strand.
CTGAGCTAGCACAGTAGAAATCGTGGTGTAGCTGGGGTATTACGGGTGGGGGCTCAGGGTAGCCATCCCACCACATACCCGCTAAGACCCCCGGGCATGTACGGCAGGTTTACTCCAGTGTAAGTATCTGGGTTTTAATGGAGTTTTTGCTGATTAACACTGGTGTATCTGAGGGAAGAGTCAGGCTCTCTGCTGACAGTTCTTTTTAAATCATGTAACGTTTTGTAACAATTTAAGAAAACCATAATCTAAATGTTGAGCCTAAATGACTCATCAGAGTCTCCTTGAAGATTAACTTTAGGAGGAAAAGAAAGTGGTGGTGTGCTGGGCCATGCCACATTCCCCTCTGAGTGGAACAGTGCAGGAGTTCATCACTTATTAATCAGCTGCACACCAGGCTTGGCACTGCTATTGGCAGATAATTGTTCTGTTCTCTGAAGCCATCTGCTTACAAAGAAGTCCTGCGGTTCAAGCCCTGGCATCGGCAGCCAGGTCGGGTGAGCCAGGCAGCTCTTGCTCCTGGCAGGGTCTCCGACTGAACACAGGGTGGTGAGAGTTGTATGTCTTTGTGCTACAGGATATTCATTTTTGAATAAAGGGTAATAACATGGCTCAAGAAAGTATAAATGAAAAAGATTTGAGTGAAGTAATTATGAATTGCCTTTCACTTGTACTAAATAAGTCTGATACTTTTTTAAGTGGCAAGAGCAGTTTAAAGAAAGTATGGATGACCTGCTATATAGGTGAGAAAGGATGGTCTAGTGGTTAAAACACAGCGCTCATAGTTAAAAGGTCCAGGTTCACAAGCTGCCTGTGTGACCTTAAGCAACTCACTACTTTGCTCTGTGCCTTTGTTCTCTCATCCGTGAAATGAGGATGACGATCTGCTTTACAGAAGGGGTGGGGCTTACCTCATTAATACTTTGAGATCCACAGACAGAAGAGGTTGAAGGAGAGCAAAGGGTTATTTATTATTAATAACAGTCACAATAACAATATGATACACAAGCAGGGCAGAGTGAGCTAATAGACCAAACTGGCAAGGGATCAACACATGATGCAGCAGCTGACTGTGAGGGCTGGGAGTCAGGAGTGATACAATAGCCCAGGCCCCTGGATACAATGCTCTTCTTTGGGAGCATCTGGATGAACCTTCAGCATGTTTGTTGCCATGAAGGAACATTCCAAGGGGCTCTCCACATAAAGAGACTTTGGCAACTCAAAAAAGGGGGCTTCTGGGGGAGGAGATATTTAGATGTCAGAGAGGGAGAGATTTCTGAAGGAGCTACCAGTTTAGGTTGGGGTGTCAAACATATGGTGTGCAGGCCAGATGTGGCCCTCATGATGTATTTCTAAGACCAGCACAAAACAATCAGGTTATGGACACTTTAAGCTTTCATTTTTTTAAATAAAAAGGTGGCTAAGCATCCTTGCTGCAGCAATATTCTTCTAAATGTGAACCAAGCGTAAATGAAACTGATGACATGTCTGCCTGAGTCTGCAGACAGCCTGGAGCAATGACTCAGAGGTGTGAACTTCCCTGTCCCCCATTCATCTAATTGGGAGTGACAATTCTAAAGGGAAATAATGATACTTCAGTGGCAACAGTAACAGCTTCAGTGTCCACTCCTGATCAGTTTAAGCCCTCGATGAGTAGGAACTGACAGTCACTGCAGCCAAGGGAACACAGATGGAAGAATAAAGAGACACAAATCAGAGGAGAGGGGGAGAAAGAGAGATGGAAAGGAAAGGAACAAAGGGCAGAAATAAAGGTGGCTTAAAGGAAAGAAATTTTTCTTAGAGTGATACTGAATGTGACAAATTACTGAGTAAAAATGTTTAGCTCCCACCTAAAGGCTGTATTCTTCCCTTGACATCGGTGCAAACCTCCATTGAAATTAGTGGGAGGACCACCGTGGAACAAGGGGAGTAGAATGTCCTGAAATTATAGTCCAGCCTATGGACAATAATGAAACATAGAATTCATCTCCCTCCTCCAAAGGAGTTTTATACCCTGTGCTAGATGTTAGGCTACTGCCTGGCTTTGAGTTGTATTCAAACAACTGGGCGATTCTTTGTTATGTCTTGGTTTTATTGTGTTGGGCCCTGATTGAAAGCCCAGGAAAGTCAAGGGAAAACCTTCCACTGACTTCAATGGACTTTGGATCAGGTCCTTAGCTGACTCACTGTGGACTCCTTATACATGGAAAAATATATAAATAAAAGATTCCACTGAAAACTGAAGTGAACTGTGGGCCAAACCTAAGATCAATTGTACTGGCAGGCTGTGAGCACCCAGACAAACAACACCCTGGCCTCGTGGTGTCTATGGCCAATAGGTTCTGGCAACTAACTCACTGATCATGACTATATTCCCAGCTCAGACATCGGAGCCTGAGAAAGCAAAAGAAAGGTGGCACCTATTGGTCTCTGACTCCCAGTACCCAAAGGCCCTTGGTACGGTTAGCTGGAGTGCTACCAGAGGTGCTTAGGTACTAAAGTGATGGGTGCTACAGAAAACACCACAGTGAGAGCAAGACATTCTCCTTGTCAGAGAAACTGAATCTCCTCTCTTTCTCCTTCTCCTAAGATGTCATTGATAAATGGCTCCCCCATCTGAGCTCTAGGAAATTATCCTCCTAGATCTGATTATGGTGGCTTTAAGCTGTGAGGGAGGGGATGGCAGTTTTGTCATTCTTCCTTCAGGGAAACAATGTAATATAAATAAATAGCTCCAGATACTTCCGGGATGGGTACCTTAGAGGTACCTACATTAATAAATAATCATCATCTTAAGTTCTGTTTGTGAAAGGGGATTGGGGATGGATGAGGCTATAACAGAAATCATCAAAACTTCAGCTAGGAAAGAGCGTCAGATAAAGACACGCAAATATGATCCTGTCACAGTGACTGAAAACATATTCCAGCACAACTGGGAGAATATTGAGATAAATAGTGGGGCCATCAATGGCTAGAAATTAGCTAATGATGATGCATCGAGGGTAAAACCTGAGAGAAGCTAGAGTCAATGAATACAAGAACACAGAGAGGGAAGGATGGCAGGAGGAACGAGGCAGATTAGCAAAATCAAATGCTGTGTGGCTGATGGGGAGAGGAAATCAAGATTAAAGATGATGGCCAGGCCATAAAAGAGGAGGACAAATGTAATCCGCATGCATGACTCTCTAGAACAAAACCTGATTTCCAAGGAGGGCTGAGGAGAAATATACGGGAACGGAGTAACATCTCCAAAAACGAGCGGAGGGAATGTGTTGTGGGGACGATCTGCTCCTCTGCCTGTTGGGTGGGAGTCAGACGACCTTTCGACTGGGAAAACTGAGAAGCAGTACCAGGTTTACAATGGCGCCAGTGGCGCCATGGGTCCAGGCCCACGCTCAAAAGGAGCCTCGGCCTGGCCCACACTCCACTTGTGCTGCGTCCTGAGCTGCTGGCTCCTCTCCACCCCCACACTGCTAGCTCTTCCTGGCCAGCCGGCCGGCTGAGAGCTCCTCTCCGCCCCCATCACTGGCAGGCTGGTGACGGCCTGAAGAGCCCTCAGCCTCTGCAGCTCCAGGCCGGTGATCGTCCCCTTCAGGCTTCCCAGGGGTGGGGCCCGCCTCTCCCTACTGCTCTGCAGAAGTGGCGGGCTGAGGAAGTCGGTGGCTGCCCTCCCACACCCACCCGGTGGGGCCCCAGGAGACGAAGACACTCCCAAGCCACTCCTGAACTTCAGCTGTCCTGCCCCCTAGCACTGTGCTGGGAGGGGGGATCCCTGCTCTGCGCTGGCTCAGCAGGGCCTGTGAGCACTGCCGGGGGACAGGACGTGGGTGAGTGGGTCTCTAGGGGCGGGGCTGTGGGGATTACAACTGCCAACCCTCCAGGATTGGCCTGGAGTCTCCAGGAAATAAAGATGAATCTTTAATGAAAGATTATGTCATGTGATGAAATACCAGGAATACATCCAAACAAAAGTTGCCACCCTTTGAGGGGCCAGGGTGCTGGGCAGTGGGGGAGGTTTGTATGTTTTGGGTGCTAGGCAGTGGGGAGTCTGTTGGGTGGGTGCTGGGTGATCGGAAAAGTCTGTGCGTGTTGGGGTGCTACGGAATGGGGGTTCTGTGTGGGGCGCTGGGCAGTTGTGGTGGGGGAATCCATAGGGGGGCGCTGGGCATAGCAGGTCCAGGGAGTGCTGGGTGTGGGGGCTGTGTGGCACAGCATGGGCGGGTAGGGGAAGAGAGATGCTGACAGCACAGGGCCTGGTTGGCCAGTGTGCATCTGGCAATCGCTGGTTTGTAAACAATGCTCTTGGATGGGGCTGGGCGGAGTGGGGCTGCCCCTGCCATGCCATGTCCCATGGCCTCTGCAGCAGCAGAGGTGGCAAGCATGGGACCGTGGCTTGGGGAAAGCCTCGAGAGAGCACTGCCCAAATTCAGTGACTACAAGAGCTGTGCTAATTACCAGCCAAGAGACCAAGGGCAGCATCCAATGTGCTCCCATGTACGTGAAGAAGCTCGCTCTAGTGGTTGAAGCACAGGGCTGGGTGTCTGGATTCTTAGGTTCTAGTCACAAGGACTCACTGTGTGACTGACTGGTCGAGTCACTTAACTGCTCGGTGCCTTAGCTTCCCTATCTATAAAATGGGGATATAAATATTTACTCTCCTGCCTGGGGTGTTGGGAGGATGGAGTACTGTTTATAGAGCACGTGGAGATCTCTGGATGGAAGAGACTAAGGAAGAGCAGCTATCTGTTATTAGATATGTCAGAACCAAAATGTGTCTTTGGGATTTTAATAACACACATTTGTCTTTATTTCAGTGCCGGATTCATGCTAATAAACATTTTCGAAGTGCAGTTCCCATTGTGCATTAGGCATGGCGGGGCTGCCAATTAACACAGTCACAGACTTTCCATATACTGATGTTCCCTTTCTTCAGATCTGGTTACCTGGTTGGGTTCAGCCTCTACTTCATCCCAGTTGTGTGTCAGGTGCCCCTGATCCATAGGTTTAAAGGGCTTGTGACAGACAGAGGGTAGAATTCGATACAGCCAGCTACAGAGAAAGAAAACCCCAGTGAGACCAAGCCCAGATTCTCCAAACAGCTGTTTCTGTACTCTTGATAGCACCTATAAAATTTTCAGTGAGATCAAGTGGACCTCCAGTGTGTTAATTCTCCAATCAATCCTCACAGTTATATAAATCCCAAAGTACTTTATGAGCCATGATTACACACAGACATATGAATATGGATAACCTTCTCTCTCATGGAAATGCAGCCACATCTGGGGTTGAACTTAGCAGCTGTTTTACAGCACACAGCAACACTACACAATGGTTGAGAGCAGGCAGTGAAGAACACTGTATCTAACTAAAGGTGTCTCATCACTGTCCAGTTGATGGGGATGACTAGCACCAGGATTAGCCTAGCATGGATGTGAGAAGCCACCCCACAAAGCCCTACCCGCTATTGAGTCCTCACTGTTTCTTCTCTTGCTTGTCTGTGTCTGGGGGCATAGCCCATGGTTCTGCGTACTGAAATGTTCTGGGATTGTTTCCTAGTCCATTTGTCAATTGTAGGAAAACTTGTCTAGACCTCCTAGGGAACTGTGGGAAGGCAGTGGAGGATTATTAACACTTAAATAATTTAGCCTGGTCCTGGGTTGTAGCTAGAGCGAAAGCAAAGCATGGGATCTAATCCTCCCTCACCCAGCCCAGTTGGGTCAGCTAGCCTGGTCAGAGAGTTTCTGTGTGGATGGGAAGGAGGCTGGCCTACAACTCAGGTAAGAGCCCATGCTGACTGTGCAGTGAAGACATATCCTAAAAGTGCAGCGAAGACATATCCTAAAACTATAGAGATTTCTATCCAAGCACTAGCCAGACATGTCCCTGCCTAGTTTATGAAACCTGATGAGATCCCAGCCCAAAGCTGCAGGCTTTGCTGAACAGGATGTAACTGAATGGCTTGATTTACTTTCCCCAGAGCCTTTGTCTTGTAGCAGAATCACCTTTTGCTCCAGAAACTGTTTGGGTCACTGACCTCAGGCCATGCATCATTGGCCACTGTGTGGAGCAGCAACAGCCGCACCTCAGGTGGAATGCAGCACGTCTGCAACCCATGCACCTCCTGAGTGTGGTGTTCTGGCCCATCTAGCGGCACTGAGACTGCTTAAAGACAGAGAGAGAAAATGAGTCTGCCCCAAATGGGTTTTAGCTCATGCTGTAGAGGCTCATGCACTAAGCTCCAGAGGTCCCAGGTTTGATCCCACCTGACAATGACTGGGGTCTGTCAATGTTACACCTCCAGAACAACCAAAGTAGGGCAGGTTCAACATGCTCTACAGTTCAGCTCAGCCCACCACTCCTTGCCTCCCTGGTGAAAATATTTAACTAGTGTTGCCACTTCCCCATTAGAAACACAGTCTTGTATGGGTACCAGTGAAAGGGTTAACTCATACACCTGCTCCCCCGAGGAAACCCGGGCTTTAGAGGGTAAATGCAGCATGGGAATTTCAGTGCAAACCTGTTTAACCAAACTGCAGGAAACCAAAGTGTGATTCTGTCTCCCGAGATTACTTTGCCATCTAATTTCTTTCTTCAAACACAGCCCCTTTCAAGCTGGCCATCCTGAAAACCCCACGGCCTGCTCTGTACCGCACTGTGGGATCGGGAGCTCAGAGCACGTCCATTCAGCTCCACATCTGAGTTTTCATTTTGAACACTCCAGAGGGAGTCAGGCCTGGCCTTTCAGTTCCAGAAAGCCCCGTTTTCTGCCACAGGCCTGATATAACCTGAGGCCCCGAACCTTTGGATAAATGGATCTGCACTCTACTTCCTTTCTGTCCGCTATGCCAGTTCCCAAGCCTCCTCTCCTTGCTACACCCGGTGCCTAGGCTCGCATGCACCCAGAAAATGGGCTAAGCCAGGAGATGGGCTTTGAACCAGGCAGGTAGCCAGAGATAATCAGGAAGGCAACAAACAGGGATACTACAGCCTCGCTGCCTTGTTAAGGTTGCTCACTGACAGGGGGAAGGAGCTCTCCCTTGGGAGATGGAAAATTTCCATCAAGGACATTTTCATGCAGAAACCATGAGTCATCCCCTTTCCCACGCACCCTCAGAGATGGCATCAGCCTGGAGAGCAGAGCACTGCTAGGCAGCTCAGATGATGCAAGTGCCTTTCATTTGATTGAACAGTGGAGGGGACAGAAAGCCTCTCCTGGAGCAGTGACATGCTAAGCCAATCTCTTGCAATCAGGCAGGGGCCTGAACTTCAGGACTTTTTCTTCAAAACAGCAACTCACTGTTTCCAGCATCTGATAAGAATTCTGTGTGTAAACTGCATGCTGGTGCCAGGTGCCACTTCGACAGCCCACAGACCGACACCTCTACTTATCCACAGACCAAATACAGCCCGGTGGCAGCAGCGGAAGTTTCCCCCACACCAGCCACTGCCCGAGGGCCTCAACCCTGACCCAGAGGGACATTCTCTAGGATGAGAGGAAAGTTCAAGTCCCCTTGCCCATCTTCTGAAACTGCCAATTAGGGCCAATTCTGAGGGTGTGCTTTTGTGATGGCCACTAGCAACTGGGCTGAGACCCTCACCTCATTTCCTAGAGCACTCAGATCCTCCTCTCCCTCCCTCTTCACCCACTGATCCCATTCCATGAGTCCATCCTCATCACCCTCACCTATGAGACCTTTTGTCCCTTTCCCTTGGTCCTACTGAAACCTTCCCTCTTCCCTTCACTATTTGATCTGCATCTCACTCCCAGCATGGCCTTCCCATCTCCCACATCTCCACCTCCTACCTCACTCCATTGAGATTTTTCCTCTCCCTTCCAAACAGCTCCCACCTCCCAGCGTGCAGTGGAGCTGTTTACAAGCCCAGGAAATACTGCGTATGTACAGTCAGATCTCACCACCAGCCTTGCTGCTTGCATGCAGCACAATATCATGGTTGTCCCAGGGCGGTGTCACGGTACCTTCTCTTATTGGTGGACCTGGGGCAGGTGAAGGCAGAGCCCGAGAGCTGTTCTGCATATAGACCATATGGGCAGACCTGAGGGTTATTCTAAACCAAAAGAGAAAATGATGGAAACCGGTTAAAGACGACTGCACAAGTATTAGGAATAGTCTCATCAGCACAAAGAAAATTCCCAATTCCTCTAGGTGGCCTGGAGCCTGCTCCACTCGCTCAGAATGGAATGGACCTTGTCAATGGCCTCACCCTCCGTTCATTGATAACAGAATTAACCAGTGATGACATTTGCATGGTGTCTCCAGTTCTCAGGAGGTTAAAGATACAATGGGTATCAGCCAACCTCCGAGATCAATTTCCCTATACACTGGAGCTTACACGGCACTCTGTGGAATCAACGGAAGTGGCTAGGGTATCCACCCAGTTCCACAGCAACCACTAAGGAGCAACGTTTATGGGAGCTGTCGAACGAAAGGGGAATTATCAATAAAGCAACCAAAACATCAATCCGGTTAGCAAGCACATTGTTTTATTGTCAAGATGTTTGGAGGGGCTGATCAGGATCCCAGAACTGGGATTTCCTGTCCCGTGCTTTATGTTTACCTGGCTCTTGGTGAGAAAGTTGTATTGTCTGCAGAGTGCTGGCCCATAGCCCTACACGAGCTGCTGAAAATGTATGTAAGTATACAGTCATTGCACAGTGAATGAATACTTCCCTCCATCACTGCCCTGGTTCCCCTAACTATACTATCCCTCACCTAGGGAAAGGATCCATACAATGGACATGAAAAATAGGACAGTGCCTCTGGATGCTAATGGAGTTAGCTCCCCCTGGTGGCCTTTGTGGGATGTTTTGAATTTGTGCAGGGTTTCAGAAGTCAGCCCAGTGATTCAGCTGTGTGCAAACTCCCGCACTTCACTTTGCCTTTCCCTTGGCTCTGGCTGCTGTGGGGTGAAATAATTCTTAGGAGTTTGTAGGTGAAATATTTGTTCTTCAAGGAAAGGGGCTAAAGGTTTTTATCTAATTAGGCTGACATCTCTTTGTTGTAGGGTGACCAGACAGCAAATGAAAAATCGGGGGGGAGACGGGGAGGGAATAGGAGCGTATATAAGAAAAAGACCCAAAAATAGGGATTGTCCCTATAAAATTGGGCCATGTGGTCACCCTACTTTGTTGAGAACTCAGTGCGAAACCAAGGCACCCAGACAAATACCCTAGTGGAATAGACAAATAGTCCATCTCATTTGGTATCTCCAGCTACCTGCTGTAGCAGATCCGACCTACAGTCCATCTGCAGTTAGCCTGGTGGTCTTGCTGCCACCCAGCTGTACCAAAACAGACCAGTGGATCCATGAAGTCTCACATTCTGCCCTAGCAGCATCTAATGTCAGGCATGTGAAAGTAAAATGTAAAACCTTCATAATGTACCTAGTTCTTCAAACCTTAAACCTCCCCTTGTGAGGATGGTATGCTCTGAAGTGGGGGGATCAATAGCCCCCGTTGTATTTATCTTAGCTTGCATCACTGGAGATGCCTGACAGATATACTGCAGAGGGGACCTTTGGGACCTGGTATTTTTTACTCATTCTCAAATCTTGTATTAACTGTTTGACACAAACCAAACTTTGCCCACCTGAGGGTGCTGTATAGGCAACCAGGAGTCAAAGGGCTACATCTAATTTGCATAAACTGTTGCAGGTTGCAGTTGCCCGCATTTTGAATAGAGCAGCCCTTGGAGATTACAGGTCCTAGCATGTAATGAGCATGCCAGGCATCAGGATGGGGCACTATAGTTATGCAGGCTGCATTGTGGAGGTGGATGGGCCTCTAGACTGCATTTAACCCATCTGTGACTTGTGTTTAATTGTACAGTATACACTCCCAGAAAAAAACAATGGTATTAGAAGTCCTCAAAAGTCAGGAAATGCCAGAGCTGAGGTTCTCTATACAATCTTAGCTCTTCCCTCACATGCGTACAGCTCATGCTCCAGGGCCTAATTCTCCACATCTTTGCACCTTGTGCATTTACACCTTTGCAAGGTGTAACATGTTACCATTCTGCTGCAGGTGGGTTTCATGCCCACTCTGCCCAAGTATAAGCACTTACACAACATGCAAGATGGTGGAGAATCAGGCTTAGTGGATTTACTTTTGTGTAAATGAAACCAGCTCTGGGCCATAGTCTTTAATTCCCTGATGACTTGCTCCTATTTCTGTAAGTTGGATAGTGAGAGTAAGTGAAGCCTGTGGAACTTTATTTAAACAACAAGGATGAAAGATTTTTTGAAAAACTAATATATTTGGAAATAAATTATTCTATTTTATTCACTTTTAACATTTTTGTAAGGAACCTGTTGTCTCATAACTAGCTAATTATTCTCTGCCCCCCCATCCCTGGAAAGGAAACACTGCCTTATCCTGGACTCATCAAAATCAGTTTTGACTGAAACACTTCTCCTCTGTAGGGCTATTTCTCTCCCAGATTTCAAGCTTCTATCCCAATCAACATCAGAGCTAGAATGGAGAGAAAAAGCCACATGATTTGTTTTATAATGAGGAAAATGTTAATTTCCCCCCTCTCTTCATACTCAAACATAATTGAACTATTTTTATTCCAACTTCCGCCGCAAAAGAATCACTCTGGCACAGAGACCAGGCCTAGAAATTTCAGCCTCCAAGGTGAAAACTTTGGAAAGTTATGAATGTCTGAAAATAGGAAACCCTGAACTATAACTGTTACTAATGCACAGTTCTAATGCTGCAAACAGGAGGCTCCTTAACATTTCTGTAGTGGCAGGCTTGAGATTCATGGTAGCATCTTGAGACTCAAAATAGCAGAGGAACAGGTGCTCACACTACTCCTTGCTATTAAAAAATAAAAATAAATCAGTACCTGTCCTTCTGGTAAAGCTCCAGGGCAGCGTGGATCTTCAGAGACACATTCATTACCAAATCCCGGCATGTACTATGAAATAACAACACAAACATACACTTCTACATCAGTGTTTAGAAATAAACAGATGTGCTTTTTCCAAATTCTTTGAGTACAGTTTGACTTTGCCGAGTGATCTATTTCGGTTTGGTTATTTCAGAGCACTGACTTTGTGATATGTGAACAGGGGTTTGGCTCTCTTTATTAACCAAGGATGATATTTGCAGACATAGCCAGGGTTCCTTTTCAGTCTAACCTGTCTGCACATGTGAATGCACCCAGCACCATATCATGACAGAACTTTTTATATGTGCAAGATAAAAGTATGCCTGGGTTCAGGAATAATAATACCCTTCAACACAAGCAAATCAAAGTACTTCACTAACATTAGGGAGGAGTGCTAGCTCCACCAGAGTTAATGTTGAGACAAGGTTACTCTGTAAAAGGTGAATTTTCTAAGTGCAGTAACATCTGCTTGCATCCCCATAGTGTCTTATAAACTGGTGTGACTTACAGGGCTCCAGGACATGGTTAATAATGCAAATCTGACGTTATTTGGGTAATGGGGGGTCTGACATACAGTGCCCCCTATAAAAGGACCTGTCAGTAATTTTGTGTATGTACATACACACATACCCCTGGAGCTCAAGCTATGTCACTGGTCTGCACCAAACTGCTATCGTCTGCCTGGGTTTTAGCTCAATTAATGTCCAGCATCCCCTGCCATGTTAGACAAGCAATATTTTAAAAGTTTTATCTAGTTTTCTAAGCTGATGTGCACATGGGGAAATCCACACTAAAGCAAATTATCTCTACATCCTCCTAGGCCTGCTCTGCATGGGCTCCAGAGCAGGGGGTGGAGTTTTCAGTCCTGGCTTCTCCTCAGGCACACAGCTCCTGCCTGTTGCAAGGGAGCTGGGCTCCTCATAGCCCCTCCTCCTACCCTGGCCCCCCCTACTTAACACTGGGCTAACCCCAGTTTCAAACCATGATAAACTGCACAGTTGCAAGTCACCATTCACACCAGTGCAGAATGTGTACTTTAGGGTTTGACTAGGACAGCAGGTGAATGCTTGACAGACACATGGGATGGGTTTAAAGGGCAAGCTGCAAGTTTATTAATTATACCTTGGGGACGGGGAGCTACTTTGCCCGCCCCAGCCTTGAAGTACCAGGCATTTCATTGGTTCAGGTGCAGATTACAGAGCTTTGGTCACAAACCAAACAACCCATTTCAGCTGTGCAACCTCTTTTCCATGCCCCACATAAGGAGCGTGGATTGACAGCACCCACAAGGCTGGGTAGCGGGGGGGAAGCTCAGTCTGCAGAGACTTCAGCCTCCTCCCCACATGAGGTCAAGGTCCCTCTGCACAATCCTGGGTCTCATTTACCTCTGGAAACTGGCCCTTTTTGTTTTTATTAGCACTGGACACCAGCTACTGGGAGCATCACCAATTAGCAGCGGCCTCCACCTTGCTACACATGTGTTTTGGACTTCTCTTGTTCACTGCTGTCGAGTCACTCTACCTCCCCCAGTAAAGGTGGTAAGAGAGTATTTGCACTAATAAAGATACAGCAGTGCAGCTTCTACAGTGGCTGACCATGAACACCCACTGTACACAAGGCCTCGGGTTTCTTGATATTGGGCCAGGCAGCTGATGTTTGGGGTTGGAAGGATTAAAAATGTCTCAAACAATCCTCTCATCTGCATCCTCTGACACTTAAAGCATCTGGCTTACAAAGAATGTGTGTGTGTATGTTCTCCAGAGATTAATTTGCGGCATTTCTAGGGGTCCCAAGTGGAAAACCTTTCAAAAGAGAGTAAACCCTGGGTCCTTACATTGTGTAGTTAGCAAATGATAATGCAAAGCACAGAAAAATTCACAGGGCTGGATGTGGAAATGGTCAACACTTAAGAGTAGGGGTCAGAGGGGCTTATCAGTTTATACAACTAGCTATCACAATAATTTCAAACTGCACTGAATCTGGCAGAGACCTCAAGTCTTGTGATATGATCACAGAACTCACAATATCCAGTGATTTTTAAAAGCTGCTCCTGGGATGACCAAGATAAACCTCAGAAAATGTTGCCATTAATCAAAATGGCCACCTTCCATCATTGTCAGGAGGCAGGAAGGGACCCTGAGGGAAACAAATGAAAATGAGGGGAAAGGGGGCATCTCTGTGGAATGGTAGAGGGGGCACCCTGCAAGAGCTACTGCAGCTCGGGGTGCAGGAATATGGCAGAGGGAAGGGGCCATGAAGCTCCCAATGGCATTATGTGCAGGGAGCCACGGACCACCATAATCCAACCCTACTGGATCTAAAGGAGCAATAGCTGGGAAAGTTCCCTGTTGTTCCTCCTGAAAATGAATAAATCACTGGGACTCTGGTCTCCAAGTGTTTCCGCAAGCAGTGCTGCGAGATGCATATTGATATGCAAAACAACAGGTCACCAGAGGCAGTCCTGGCAAATGTATTGTAATGGAGTTTTTTTCCCCCCCTCAAACAGAACTGCAGCAAGCTCTGGTGGGACTGCAGTAGTGCCAGAATTAAACCAGCCTACTCACTGCATTCCCCTTTACCAAAGATGCAAACCGAGTGGGGTAGGCACATGCGGTGGGGAGGGGAGAATGCACCTTATTTTTCCAAGGCCAGGCCTGACGCAAGATGTCAGCTCCACAGTGAGGGGAGGGTTAATGCAAAAAGCCTGCTACATAGGGAAGAGGCACCACGTGATCATGTGTAGAACATTATATGTGCCTGTGAAATTTTCTGAACTAAAACGGATGGAGGATGGGATAGTTTGTGGTTCTCAGAGACATGATTGGCTTGTGTGTCTACTAATCTAGTTAGAGAAATCCTCAGATGCGTAACATCCACAGTGCAGCAACATATGGGGAAAAGAGACCAGCTCGTGGTTCAGCTCTCTGATGTGTGACATTTGTATTACAAGATCCCTCCAATCTAAAAAGCTTTAAACCCTCCCAGTTGACCCAATCTCTCATCTGGACAGAATCCCTGCTGCACCCAAATTAGGATATCCTGAAAAAATCCATACATTCCTGTTTGCTGTGAAGTGAAATATCAAAAGCAGCTCATGACTGAATGTGCTCCGAGTCCACAATCTGCTGCATTGCATCTAACACAGCCGAGAGGCTGACTTAAGAGCACTGGGATTCAGGCGGATTTCTGACAGACTGAGCCAGTCAGCTCCTCTCATACTTTGCGCTGTCATTCGGTAGCTGCAGAGGCATTAGTCATCCCCTGTCAATACACAGAGCCCAGAGATTCCGGGGTGGGGGTTGCAGGTTTCATAGGATTCAGTCAAGTTAGGGAGGAGTTGATGTTTAGAGACCTGTCATACAAGCACTCTCAGAGCCCTGCTCAAGCTTCCCCATCTCAGCTGCAGTGTCCTGGCAGGAGTGAAGGAAGCGGCTGCCGTGGCATTGTTTGTCAAATGAGTTTTCCAGACGCTATGGAAAAAAAGAATAAATCACAGGTACCTGCCCTGAGGGCCTCCAAAAGACAACTGCTTCTGATTGGTGTGACTCTAGCTGTGGGCAGGGAGACATTGTCCTGCCATTCATTGAGTATGGACTTGCTTTCAAGGCCTTGTATTTTATTTAGTTGTACTTTGCCTTTTGCTATAGCAAATTCCAAAAGACTCATCTCAGCTTGCTCCCTTAGAGAACAATCTATAACTCTGCAGCATTTTCCCCTGGCTACACTAAGGTGAATGTATAACCCCCGAGTCCTTTAAGTTAAGACAGTTATTTTAATGTTACTTTAAAGCACATTTCTCAAACTGGCAAAAATAACAAACACATGCTGAAGACAGTTGGGTGCAGATGGCTCTGGTGATATGAGCTCTATCACTGGTTTGAATCCAATCCATACCAACAGTGATAACAGTAATTGTCACCATGGGACTGTAGTTTGGTGCGTGGTTTAATTAGTTTGGTGGGTTCTAGTGGATAGGTGGCCCCGTTACAAAACCCTATCACAATTGGTACCAACTGGACTGCGTGTTGATAGTCTCACCAGAGCGGGCATGGAGACTGAACTTCCCTCTCACCACCAAAGGTATACCCACATCACAAATTAAGGTATAACTGTACTGTGGTTAGGCACACCCATGCTATCTTTAATCTAGCTAGCGCAGATAACAACAATAGTGAAGCTGTGGGGACATGGTCTAGCCACCCCATTACAGACCAACCAGGAACCCAGGGTACTTCCTTGGGTTGTTTTAGGGTGACCAGACTGCAAATGTGAAAAATTGGGAGGGAGGTGGGCGGGTAATTGGACCCTATATAAGAAAAAGATCTAAAAATCAGGACTGTCCCTATAAAATCAGGACATCTGGTCACCCTAGGTTGCTAGCTTTTTCTATGTCTTTACTATTGCTACATGTGGTAGCTAGATCAAAGCTCCTGTGAGGAAGCATACCCGTACTACAATCACACGTTCATTTGCTGTGGACACACACCCTCAAAATCACAGTCAGGGCACCATGTGGGAAACTTGCCCTGCCACTGCCCAGGCTGTATCAGCTCTGTGGATAAACAGAGGCCTTCACTCCAGGTCTATTACTCCAGCACCTTTCACCAACACTGAATTCACGCAAGACTTTAGACAAATAGCACGGCAATGAACTGGTAGTGGATTCCCTGGCTTGAACGTTTCTGATCCAGTCTGAACAGTCTGATCCCAGAGAGTGGAGCCCCCAGCTTCAGTGGGACTCCATAAAGGGGTAAAGATCTGCCTCCATAGATCCAGTTACATGACTGGGACCCATGTTAGTAAATTCTTCAGAAAAGCTGGTAAGGTAAAAAACAACAACCTGAAATCTGTCTGAAATCTCCTCTTCACCAAGTTCTTATATGTGAGATGAGGCAAGATAATTATTACAAGCTACCTCCCCTAGGACACACTCCTGGTCTGTTTTCGTTATTCTTACCACCATTTCTAATCATCCCAGTGGGTTATGTGGGTGGGTTGGTGAGGTGAGAGCTCAGAGGAACTGGGGAGAAGGTTTCTCTGTGAGAAGAAAAGTTTGCATTCTAGTGTATGTGTATTTCTTTCATAATCCTGCAGCAGTCTATGTAAATGTGATCTTAAGAATACATTTGATTACATTTCATCTTTGTTTTTGACATTTTTCAGTAAAACGGGGGAGATAAAAGCCCAGTGCAACATAAAAAATTAAACAGCATCCATGGATTTGAATGACTGGAATGCAAAGTGGAGCCCTCTATACACCATAACCTTTCGCTGGAGAGATTAGACAGCAGGCCTGGAAAAATGCTTTTGAAGTCTGAATACATAGACTGGAATATAATTAATGCCCTTCTTCAAGCATTGTGAATAATACATTTTTTAACTACTGCTGGGTGATACTGAAAAATAATTTATTCATTCAGACACAAAAACATTACACTGTAAATCAATTAAGATTGGTCTACACATAACACCTCATGCAAAACCACAGAAGCAAGGAAATTAACAGGTAAGGCATATAACAGGACATAGCCTCTACTCCTCCATCCAGAGATACACCATTCACTAGAGCACAGCCTTCATACATCATAATCAATGCACAATAACCTTAACTCTGCTACTGTTTGATGCTGGACTTCCTGCTCTCCCTTCACTCCACATTTCCCCCTGCTCATGTGGGCAGAGTTAAGGTTGTGGTGGTTCATGCAGTAATGAAAAATAGCTGTGCTATTAGAGAAGTACATATCTTTGGGTGGAAGAGTAGATGGCATGTGCTGCTAGATTATTTAACTTTTCTGTATGTGTAGATCACCCTTAACACACACATACTATGATATTTTGAAGTATGGATTTCCAAATTTTTGAAAGATTAATTTTTCTCCTGAAAGGATGAGGATCTTCAACCCCACAACAGCTTCCTCTCTGAAGAAAAGGATCCTCATGAAAGGGGGTAGCTGGCTAAGGAACTTCATTCTTAAACTATCTGGGAACTTTCTTGGAAATCCTGTTCTTCAGGATAAAAGCCACTATTGTCTCAGAACTCTGTAACTCCAAACTGCCTGATTGTCTTTCCCAAAGCTTGCAGTCACTAATTTTTTACAGTTTCTCTGTGAGATAAGTCACTATCATTCTCCCCATTTTACACAGAAGGACACTGTGTGAAGTGAAGTGAAGTGACTTGCCTAAGATAACCTAGAAAATCAGTAGTAAAGCCAGGTTTAGAATCTAGGGGTCCTAACAGTCACCTGGTCTAACTACTTTTCTATGGGCTGGTCCTCACTAGGGCGGGGGATCGACTGTAGATACGCAATTTCAGCTACGTTAATAACGTAGCTGAAATCGGCGTATCTACAGCCGACTTACCTGCCGTCCTCACGGCTGCGGCGGTCGGCGGCGCGCTCCCTTGTCGACTCCAACTTATGCCTTTTGGCGAGCTGGAGTTATGGAGTCGACGGGGGTGCCGCTGGCGATCGATCTCTCCCCGCGCTAGTGAAGACAAGCCCTACGATATAAAGCTTTGGATTTAGTTTAATAGGGTTGCAACAGCAGGGCAGATGTTGCAAGACAAATGTTATTGGCTGGTTGGGGAACACCCCCAGGCAGCCAGATCAGCAGGAGGAGGTGTGCTGGGGGAGGGGGATGACAAAAGTCCATATGGAAAGGCTCCCAAACTGGGACAAGCTACTTTAGTGAGATTTACAACATCCCAAATTAAACACACAAAATCCTTCATCCAAGAATGGAGACTTTATAACCTGCCTTGAAATGAATTTTTAAAAACAAGAGACTTTAAATCTAATATCAGAGGGGTAGCTGTGTTAGTCTGGATCTGCAAAAATGACAAAGAGTCTTATAGCACCTTATAGACTAACAGATTTTAGAGATCATGAGCTTTCGTGGGCTAAGACCCACTTCATCAGATGAAGTCTCATTTAAATCTAAATGAGACTTGGGATCTCTGTCAAGAGAACCAGACCTAACTCAAACATGGACTTCAGGGTTAGACAATAGACAACTTTCCCGTTTTATCACCCTGCTTGTCCGAATCTCCCCAGTTACTGCGCTCCACCCCACACATTAGGCACCTCGTTTGCAGACATGTTCTAGCAGTTCCCTTCCCCCACTCTTTTGAGCTTTACAGAGCTATGGCACTGCTAACAAGAAATTGGAGGTGTGGGCAGAGAAAGAGATGGCATATCTCGCTCTCTCACACGCATACAGGCTCTTGGGCGTCAGTATCACTTACCTTCAACTCTGCCATTTTCCTCACTTTGCTTTCTTGCTTTGGCAAATACAAAAACAAATGCAATGTCTGGCCAAAACGGTCTGTCGTGGTCTCCTAAAAACAAACTCTTCTCGCTGATTTTCTTGTTGGAGCAGCTGCAGGGACAAAAGCCAGGCTGATTGCAAACTGTCTGACCTGCAAATGAGAAAGTCCAAAAGAGTTTTCCAGCTGTTTACTCAACTCAGTCTGGGTTTAAACAAACAGGCCTGTCTTCTTTGAACCAATCCAGGGATTGATCTGAGGAAGATAAAAAGAGTAGAGGGGAAAGGACTGTCTTCCACCAGTTTTCCTTTTTCTTATTAGTTTTTAAAGAGAGAGAGTAGCTATTTAAGTACAAGGAGAGAAAAGGGTACACTTTAAGACCAATAAAGCATTTTAGGAACAAGAAAAAGCCCTTCTGAAATTGATTTTTAAGACTATTTTATTAATAATACCTCTAGCAATCTCCATCCACAGATCTCACAATGTGTGGTCTTTAAAAGGCATCACTTCCCCAGCTCTGGTGTGAAAGGTGGTAGTTGTTTATCAGTGCACAGTAATGCTACACAGCAGGCCAGGGACAGAAGTGAAGAAGGATTCTATATCCTACTCATTAGTGCTGATCAGAACTTTCTGAATTTGACTATTTTTTTTAAATAATGGGTAAACTTTTCAACAGATTGTTCATGACAAATGTTCCTTACTTTTTAACCAGTTTTAGAAGCAGGCCGAAATTATGTGAACTTTTGATTAAGAATTTTTTTTGGGGGGGGGGGGGAGGAGAGACATTAAAAAATTTCAACATTTTCTCCTTTTATTTTTTTGATCAGCTCTAGCCAGAGTACTGGAGGAGGAATTTTGGGAGGCAGAATGTATTTGCACTAATTGGAATTTAGGCAAAGACCCTGGAGTTACCTGCATTCGCATGGAAAGTTCTATGAAATCCTTTATTCCCACTAGTGATCAAGCCTTAGTGTGAAATCCTGGACACATTGAAGGCAATGGCAGTTTTGCCACTCACTTAAACAGGGGTAAGATTTTTACCCCTTAGCTTTAAATCTTATCTGAAAATTGGCACCTTCTCACACACACCATGCTAGGGAGATAATCTAGAACCACCATTCTAGACTGTAAGCTCTTGAAAGCAGGGACCATACTGTTGTGCACTATACAGCACCAAGAATGTTAGCACTAAACAATAATAATAGTTCATTGTTTCCATACTGATGCAGAAAGAAGAACACAAGATAATAGAATTATCAAGAACAGAGCAGAAAAGGCAGAAGTGTTCAATAAATATTTCTTTTTTGTATTTGGGAAAAAACTGATGTAGTAGTCATATAATAAAATAACACTTTCCATTCTATTAGCATCTTAGGAGGATGCTAAAAAGTAGGCACCAAAATTCAACATGTTTAAATCAGCAGGTCTAGATACTTTGCAACCAAGAGTTTTAAAAGAACTGCCTAAGGAGTTCTTAGGACCATAGATGTTGATTTTCAAAAAGTTTTGGAACACTCAGGAAGTTCCAGAAGACTGGAAGAAAGCTACTGTTGTGCCAATATTTAAAACAAGTAAATGGGATGATCTAGGTGATTAAAGGACTGACATCAGCAATGGAATGGCTGATACCATTGATCTGAATTAAAGGAGGGTAATATAATTAATGCAAATCAACATGGGTTTATGGAAAACAGATCCTGTCAAACTAAGTTTATATCTTTTCTGATGAGACTACAAGTCTGGTTGATTAGGGTAACTATGTTGATGTAATCACTTCTGTAAGACATTTGACTTGGGATTGCATGATATTTTGATTAAAAAACTAGAATGATATAAAATTAACATGGTACACATTACATGGATTAAAAGTTTGCTAACTGATAGATCTCAAAGTAATTGTAAACAGGCACTCATCATTGAGCAGGTGAGTTTCTAGTAGGGTACCAGAGGGACTGGTTCTTGGCCCCAGGCAGGGGTGACAGTGGGCTGGTACAGGGTGATATGGCATACCGGTAAGAAGTGGCCACTGGTTCCAGCCCATAAGCAGATGACGTTAAAGCACTGCCATGGCAGCAATTTAAGGTCGTTCCTTAAAGCACTGCAGCGGCAGAGCTTTAACGTCGCTTCCCCTTTTGCGCCCCTCTGTTGGCGGCTCTGCCAGTAGGGAGCCTACCGGCAGGGCTAGCAATGTGGGGGAGGAAAAAAGGGACAACTTCCCTGGTGCCCAATGATATAAAACAACCCAGGGCTCCTGGCTGCCGCAGTAGCAGCTGGAGCCCTGGGCCCTTATAAATTGCCACCAGAGCCCTGTGTGCGGAGGGCCAGGCAGCATGGATGGGCTAGCTGGGAGAGGCTGATCCCCAGCCCTGCCCCTTCCAGGGTCATGAAGCCGGGCCTCTGTAATGGTAAGTCTTCTGTGTTACTTTCACCCCTGGCCCTATGCCCTTTAACATTTTGATCAATGACCTGGAAGAAAACATAAAATCTTCACCGACAAAGTTTGCAGATGACATCAGAGTCGAGGGAGTGGTAAATAATGAAGAGAACGGGTCACTGATACAGAGCAATCTGGATCGCTTAGTATACAGGGAGCAAACAAGCAAAATACATTTAAATTCAAGTAAATGTATCCATCTAGGAACAAAGAATGTAGGCCATGCTTACAGGATCGGAGACTCAATCCTGAGAAGCAGTGACTGAAAAAGATGGAGGGTTGTGGTCAGTGTTCCCTTACATTTTTTCCATCCATGTGCAGAATGAATTTTGTTATGTGCGTCAATATTGAGATAATGTGCAGATACGAAACAAAAAACCTAGATATAATATACATTTTTTAAAAGTTACCATGGGGATAATTACTCCAGCCAGGACCGGTTAGGCAATTTAGAACTCACTACTCAAAGAATTAGATGTAAACATAAGAGAGAAATAAAATTACGAAATGCATTGGAAGGTGAGTGTTAAAGAGACAGTGTGTATGTGTGTGAGACACAGACAGAATGTGTGTGTGCGGCTGCTGGGGAAGTGTATGAGAGACCATGCACTGTCTCTTTAAGCACAGTGGCATTCACCAGTCTGAAGGCTCATTCAGACTGCACCAGCCACAAGCAGTTCTGTGCCACTCCTGAGCCCTGCCCCGCCCCTCCAGCTCTGTGGAGATGAGGTGCAAGGGTGAGGGGAAGGAGGACACCCTGACAACAGCACCCCCTCCTGCCCTGCACAATAAGCAGGAGGGTCCCATCCTGGAAACAACTGGCCAGGGGCTCCAAGGCAGAAGACAGGAGCAGCACGGCTGCAGAGCAAGGCAGAGAGGGGCACTGGAACACAAGTTGCCAGATGTGCGCAGCTCTACTAATCAAGTGTGCGGCACTTGATTGACTCTTGGGAGCTCAACTTAGAGGGAACACTGGTTGTGGTGGGCAATTAGCTGAACATTAGCTCTCTGTCTGATGCTGCGGCTGAAAGTGCTAATGTAATTTTTGGAAGCATAAACAGAAGTAGGAGTAGAGAGGTTATCTGTCTCCGTTTTTGGCATTGGTGTGATCACTGCTGGAATACTGTGTCCAGTTCCAATGTTCCAATTCGAGAATTAGGCTGATAAACTAGGCAGGGTTCAGAGAAGAGCCATGAGAATGATTAAAGGATTAGAAAATATGCCTTTATAGTGACAGACTCCAGGAGCTCAATTTATTTAGCTTAACAAAGAGAGGGCTAAGGGATGACTTCATTACAGCCTACAAGTACCTACATGAGGAACAACTATTTGATCATTGGCTTTATAATGTAGCCGAGAAAGACATAACATGATCCAATGGCTGGAAATTGAAGCTAGACAAATTCAGACTGGAAATAATATTTAATAGTTAGGGTAATTAAGCATCGGAACAATTTACCAAGGTTCAGGTAGATTCTCCATCACTGGCAATTTTTAAATCAAGATTGGATGTTTTTCCAAAAGATCTGCTCTGGGAATTTTTTCAGGGACGTTCTATGGCTTGTTATACAGGAGGTCAGGCTAGATGACCACGATGGTTCTTTCTAGACTTGGAATCTATGAATCTCAAAGTGAAATCCTGGTGAAAAGGAAAAAAAAATACAACAGGAAAATGACAGAGACATGCCAAAGACAACAAAGATAGAAGAGAGACATATGAGGAGCAGAGAGCATTATCTATTGGCAGCTACCTAATAGTTTAGGGCAGAATTTAGTCTCTCACTGTCTGGGCCAGCAATGGCTAGGCGTTAGAGCTGAGAAAATAATGGATTTTTTGGTTTGGGGGACAAATGGAAAAATCCAGAAAAAAAATCTGGTTAAACTGAAACTAAAACTAAATTTTCCATCTTTTTTTCCATCAAATGAAACTAAAAAAAAAATTAATTTCAAATCTACCAAAATGCTTTGGTTGACTTGATTTTTTAAAAATGCATTTTGATTTAGCCATTTCAAGTGTTTTTTTAATTAGCCACATTTTAAATCAAAATGCCATTCAAAAATGAAACATTTCAACTTCTTCTAAATGAAATATTTAGCAACAAAATGCTTTGACTCTAAACATCCCCCACCCTCCCAACAAATCTATTCATTGAATTTAACCCAAATTTGGCAGATAGATTCAGGGCCTGAAAAATGCAACAATTCATCAAAAAAATTTCACCCACCTCTGCTGTAAGTGCCTCACTACACTCCAGAAATCTCATTTGGCTGACTGGAAATCAGCTTGACAAGCCACATCCAACTATTTTTGGCTCGTTGCCTTGTGGAGCTTTTGTGATGGCTGGGGAAAAATAGAATCAACAGAAGTGTAGGGCTGGAAGGGACCTTGAGAGGTCATCTTGTCTAGTCCTCTGCATTCCAGGCAGGACTACATAATTACTAGACCAGCAGTTGGCCACCTTTCAGAAATGGAGTACCAAGTCTTCATTTATTCACTCTAATTTAAGGTTTCGTGTGCGAGTAATACATTTTAATGTTTTTAGAAGGTCTCTTTCTATAAGTCTATAATATAGAACTAAACTATTGTTGTATGTAAAGTAAATAAGGTTTTAAAAATGTTTAAAAAGCTTCATTTAAAATTTAATTAAAATGCAGAGCCCCCCGGACCGGTGGCCAGAACCCTGGGCAGTGTGAATGCCACTGAAAATCAGCTTGCGTGCCGTCTTTGACACGGTGCCATAGGTTGCCTACCCCTGAACTAGACCATCACTGACAAGCGTGTGTCTAATCTGTCCTGAAGAACCTCCAATGATTGAGATTCCACAACCTCCCTAGGCAATTTGTTCCAATGCTTAACAATCGTGACTGGAATTTTTTCCTAATGTTCAGCATAAACCTTCTTTGCTGCAATTTAAGCCCACTGCTTCTTGTCCTATCCTCAGAGGTTAACGAGAATAATTTTTCTCCCTCCTCCTTGTAACAACCTTTCATGTACTTGAAAACTGTTATCATGTGTCCCCCCGCCACACCCAGTCTTCTCTTCTCCAGACTAAACAGACCCACTGTTTTTCATTCTTCCCTCATAGGTCACGTTTTCTAGACCTTTAATCATTTTTGTTGCTCTTCTTGACTTTCTCCAATTTGTCCACATCTTTCCTGAAATGTGGTGCCCAGTACTGGACACAACTCTTCAGTTGAGTTGTCAGCACAGAGTGGGTGATTTTGAAATAGTTTGAGGAAGGTGCCCCCCTCTTTTCCTGCATCTGTGTATATGCAATGGATGGATTCAGTCCCTCTGGTTGCATATTAGCCTAAGGGAAAAAAAAAAATCTAACTAACCAGGTTGTATTATATCATACACAGTTATTTGTGCCCAGTTGTGTTTTGCTTTACATACCAGCCCAGAGTTCAGTAGCACTGAAATCTAGGCACTTGTTCTTCCATTGATGGCTGGCTGACTTCAGTTGATAATTTCCATAACTGCTATTATTATTATTAATAATTATTTGTATTACTGTAGCACCTAGAAGCCTCTGTCATGGATTGGGACCCCATTGTGCTAGGTGCTGTGTCAAAGAATGAAAGATGATCCTTGGCCCAAAGAACTGACAATCCAATTGTAAGACAAGAGACAACAGCTGGATGCAGACAGATGGGAATAGAAAGAAACAATGAGTCAGCATTGGTCGGCATGGTAGCCAGTGGTCTCCACACACCAGTAGCTGTGTTGTTTGGAGCATCCTGGCAAAGGAGAGTTTTGAGGAGGAATTTGCAGTTGGATAATGAGATAGCTGTGTGGATGTTTATGGGGGGCATCTCCCAACCATAAGGGGCAGCCTGGGAGAAAGCACAAAGCAGCTTCTTTTAAAATTTAGCAAGTGGCTGATGGAGGCTGGCAGCATGGGTTGATCAGAGGTGGGAGTCCACACGTGGATGATGAATGAGAGATGATAGATAAGACGAGGAAAGGACACGAAGGCCCAAAAGAGTGTAGACAAGCAGTTTATGCAGTAAATCTGCTGCATGTTTATGGGAAACTAGGCTTCATAACATGTACATTAAAAATCAGAGCTCGTCAGAACATGTTTCTTAAACTGTTTTCCACTGGAAAATGCCATTTTAACAAAACTGAAAATTTTCCTGAGACCGTAACAATTTCAATGAGATTTCCAGAAAACATTAATTCTGAGTTTCAACAGCTCTACTAAAAATAGTGTGTCCCCCCCCCCCGCAACATCATTTACAAGAAACAATTCAGGCTGCCTGGGCTTGGGGGCAGATGGAGATAAGTAGCATTTACTTAATCCATAGTAATCAAATATATTTTAATTTATATATTGTACATAATTATTGTGTTAGTTTGTATCCCTCTTCCCAGAGCTTTCATGTGTTACTTGTCTTCTTAGATTGTAAGCTCTTTGGGGCAGGGATAATATCTGGGCCTTATGGCAACATAATTATTGAATAACAATTAAGAGCCCCATCTACTTAATCACCACCCACCACAATTGCATGTGCCACTTAGATGTTCCTTGAAGATCTCCAGTCTAAATGCTGATGCAGCCTTGGCTTGCGAAGGCTAATGGGAATCAGAGCACAGGACCATACGATTGCATGTTGTCATGAGCCGAATGAAATCACAAGACCTGGGACATAGACTAGCACGAACAAGACAAGCTGGGAATAGGTTAGCACTGCCATGTGGAATAACAGTGATGGATTTTGTCACTGGTACAACAAGACCTGTTGGAAATCTGACATGACATCTTCCACCATATGTCATGGGCAGAGACACCAGTAGGAGCCACAGGGAATTTCATCACATAGCACAGGATCTGAAATGCGTTTGGGATCTTTACTCTGATAATCTTCCAGATTTTGCACATCCAAAAAATGCATGAGAAGCAATCTTGGCACTAGGGATCCTTTTTGATGGGGTCATTAATATGATTCTAGTGTTTATGCTGACATATTTTGTTTACAAGAGGAGAGATCTTCTCTCCTTTCTCTTGTTGTCCAACTAAAATGTACTAACTAGATTTGTTAATATATGCAGTCACACCTGTTTCTGTTACCTCGTCCCCTCCTCCTCCACACCATTTGTCTGCATATTCATATATTGCCAAAAATCCTGGATTGTGAGCTCTCTGGCGGCTGGTACTGCCTTGTGTCATTATAAAATGGGGCCCAGAGCCCTGTTGGGGTCCCTACCACAATACAATAACATTAGTGCAAATGTGTTGCTCATTCTTTTTGAAAGTAGCTCCTTGTTTCGCAGTAGATTTTTTAAAAATCACATATATTTAAAATAGATTATTGTGAAAAATTGTCTCATCATTGTTCTGGGGCTACCACGCAGCTGGTGCCGTGGAGGTTAATTATTATCATGTATTGTTTGTGAAAGGTCCCCACAAGTCAGCAAGGGAGACCAAAATCTCTTTTTAGCCGGAGGACAGACCGGGAGCCAGAGGGCAAACTGCTCCCACACTGTAGCCTGCCAATATGCTTCTGCTTTGGACTGTCTCCACTTCAAGGCAGGAAAGGGGAAAT
The DNA here is from genome assembly GCA_007922305.1 of Dermatemys mawii. Classification (NCBI taxonomy): domain Eukaryota; kingdom Metazoa; phylum Chordata; order Testudines; family Dermatemydidae; genus Dermatemys; species Dermatemys mawii. The sequence goes on from ML677351.1 coordinate 31,717,660, forward strand.
CAGTCTCCAGGGCCCACTCACTCCTTAACTTCTCTAGTGTGACTGCTAGTGAGGGAGGTAATTTATAATGTGTGCTGGCTTTTATGATGTGACCACTCCTCACCAATAGAAGTAAACCACCACGCAGTTCACAAGGGCCACTGGCTAATGAGAATAGAATTTACACCACTGAGGGACACTAGAGCTGAAGAGTTGTTATGAAAAGCTCCAGAGCTTAATACCAGACCCCAAAGCCATCAGCCCTCCTTCTATAATAAATCTTTAACCCAAAGTGACTGGCGCATTTCCACTTGGTAAATATATTAACTTTTAGGTCAAAGTAGAAGTAGGAGAGCACATGTCCACGTTTGCTTTCCCTTGTACTGTCTTTTATAGCCTCTGAAGCCAGAAGGGACCATTGTAAGCATCCAGTCTGACCTCCTGTATTACACAGGCCTTGTGTTGGTTGCTTTAATTTACAGTGTGTGTGTGTTTTATTTCCTACTCTCTTTACTGAATTTGATCTCTGCATAGGTCCAGTGCAGGGCCAGAGTGGGAATTTGCCTCCTCAGTTTCACTAACACCTCCCACCACAAAAATCTTCCAGGCCCTATTTATAAATCACAAAGAAACAAAGGCGGCACCCATTCAGTCTCCCCCTGCCCTCATTTTTAAGTTAGCTTTACATTATAAAACTTTTGGCACAACTCCGCATTGGTGATAATACTGATAATAATGTTTCATTTTGCATGGCTACATTTTGGCTACGTAGACAGACCTGAAATTAATAGGTAAAAGGGCTGTACAACTCACAGCGGGTTGGATTTTTGGTACTAGATAAGGTTGGGGGTATTTTATGGCCCCCTTACTTTTGCCCTGGTGTTTACCACGTTCTTCAAAGAGCGCAGTCTGCATCTGTGGGTGTAGAGCATAGTACTGCTGGATTGAACATGCTTAAGAAAGATTTTCCTCAGAGCTCCCTGAGGTACTACATCAGCGGGTGATGGGTTAATCAATAACTATAATGGATTCATGTCAATGAAAAACATTGCTCAGAACCACAGAAACACTTTGTGCTGAAAGGGAATCAAAGTCACCAGCATCTTAACAAGGGGAGCCAGACAGGAGCATGACTTCTGTCAGGGAAAACCAGATAATAGCAACTTAGGGAGAAGAGAAAATAGCAGAAGAACAAAGCTTCCTTTGTTTGCAGAAGAACTAATCAGGGTATTCTGCTGGTAAACTGACACATTCCTATCAGTGGACAAAGATGATCAGAATGATGGGTTGAGCACTAATCAGACTGTACCTAACTGGTTGAGATCTAGAAGTCTACACCTAGAGCAGATTGCAGCTGCCCTCAATATTAATATTATGAATGGGCATTATATTACAGGAGCACCCAGAGGCCCCAGTTAGGATTGGAGTTCTGCTATTATTCATCATACATATTACAGAAGTACCTAGAGACCCGAGGTGAGATCAAGACCCTAACGTGCTGTGCACTATACAACCACAAATAGAGAGACGATCTGACCAAGAGAGCTTAAGATCTAAGAGACTCAAACAGAGGAAAGGTTGGGGACAGAGATACAAGGTAAACGAATATGGGAAAAGATTGGCATGGATTTGTTTGCCACCTGGGGTTCAAAAATATTTTTAAGGTAGATGGAGAATGAAGAATGGCAGGGACAAAGATGTTAGCAAGAGTGAATAAAGAAAGGAAATGGGACAGTCATAGCTTATCACTTGCTGAGCCATGATTAGCAGGCAGCTGTTTTGTATGCATGACCACAGAGATGAGTCTTACGGCTTGGCTACACTTGCAAGTTAGAGCGCATTAAGTCAGCTTCGGCCGCCCTAACTCCTGAGGTGTCCACAGTGGCAAGGCATGTAGAGCACCCGGACTCTGCGGCTCGAGGCCCCGGTAATCCACCTGCACAAGCAGCATAACGCTTGCTGTGCCCAGGCTGGAGGGCCATGGTGCCAGTGTGGATGGCCTGGTCTATTAATGCACTCTGATCAGAGGTGTCCCACAAAGCCTGTTCTAACCACTCTGGTCATCAGTTTGAACTCTACTGCCTGTCGTAAAGTGACCAACCGTCAGACCTGCCCTTTACATTCTCTGGGAATTCTGAAATTCACCTTCCTGTTTGCTCAGCAAGAGGTGTAGTGCTCTCAGCGAATCTTTCCAGGTGACCATGCCTCCACACGATTCCCAGTATGGAGCAATGGCGAGGTGCTGGACCTCAACAATGTTTGCGGGGAGGAAGCTGTGCAGTCCCAGCTGTGCTCCAGCCATAGGAATTACGATGCCTACGGGCAGATATCAAGAGCCCTAGAACAAGGTGTCCATGTTTTATCAGAGTACATGCATTCAAACGGGAAGTGGGTAATAGTAGTGCTCTGAGGCCTAGCATAGCAACTCAACATAAAGGGAGGAAGTAAGATTACAGTGCCAGGAGTTAGAGCTTGATGCCCCAGTACTAGTGGTTGGGAACCACTGCTGTGGAGGGCACCTCTTGCTGTACTGCTGACAGACCCTGGGATTCTGCTCCTGTGCCTTTAAAAAATGTTAGGCTGCTGCTTGTTATAAACAGGTTAGTTTAGATGTTGCATTTGAAGTGGATCTTCTAAAGTTCCCTTTAACACAGAGTTTTGGGAGTGGGGTGATATTGAGAGGCTAAATTTGGAATCTATTGTGTGCTCTCTTCATAATCAGACCTATGGTTTCACTGAACATATCACAGCTAATTCAGGGACTTAGGTGATTTATTTTAGAAGACAACAGTCTCACCGTTAAAAGCTCAAGTCTGTAAATTAGGATTCCTGGAGTCTATTTCTGATCCTGTAGTGTTATCTTGGGAGAAATAACTCATATTCTCATTTTCAAAGGGGCCCTGATGGCACTTCTGCAGCTGTCTCTAACAGGGCACCCAAAACTGGAAGATGTTGAAAACTTTAGTCTCACTGTCTTGGTACCTGTTTCCCTGGCTGTAAACAGGGATATTGATTCTCACTGCATCTCCCCCAGATGCTTGGTAGCCTGGTTCATTCAGGTTTGTAAAATGTTCTTGAGTCTCTTTGGTGGAAGGTGCTAGAGAGAGGGAGAGTAAAAAGTGTTCATATTTTTACTTTTCATATGTTACGTCTGGTGATCCTATCTGTCATTCCTGCTTTGTTAGCCATAGGCAGAACTCAGTTACTCCCAATCAACAGCCAGAGAAGAGCTGCATGCAGATGTAATGTGGAGTCTGCAGAACTCAGCCTACTATCAATTTCACACCAATGCTTTACTTTCTTCTACCCTCATTTATTATTAATCTGTATTTATATTTAACACTGCCTCTTAGCCTCTAGCCCAGGCTAAACCATTATAAGGTTACTGTGAGAGAAAGGAAAGAAGTTAATACTAGAGATTTGGGATGCCCATTTAATTATCTCAAACACTTTTCCTCTCCTCCCGCCTCCATACAAAAAAACATTATACTTAAGAGTACAGAAACTGCTGTAACAGGTCAGACCAGTGGTTCATTTTGTCTAGTGTCTTATCTCCAGCAAAGGCTAATACCAGATGTTTCAGAGGAATTACTTTCCCATAAGAAAATTTTCTTTTTAACCCCCAGAACTTCATGGTTAGGTCTACCCTTAAGCATATGGGTTTATATCTCTTATAATTTTCTACCTACTCTGTTCTAACTGTGGATGTTTTTATGATTTATATTTTGGTCTTATCCACTAAGCTTATGGTCTCAAACATAGATTGTCAGATTTAGTTCCACATGCACCTTGTAAAAATATACTTCCCTTTGTGAATTTTAAGTTTCTTGCCTTTTAATGTAATTAAATGTCCCCTTGTTCTGGTATTAGGCGAAAAAATAAACAGGAGTACCTGATCTACTTTCTCTGAACTCTCTAAACTACAAATACCAAACTAAACAGCAATATAAACACCAATTTCTCTTCATGGGGATATTTTCAGGCTTCTAATAATTTTTGGCACCTGTCTCTGAACAACCTGTTTCTGTTATGCCCCTTTTGAGATGAGTTGACGCAGAACTGAGAATTCCAGTTGAGGCTGTACCAGTGATTTATATGATGGCTTTCCACTGTTTTCCATCCTATTTCTTGCACAGTATTGTACATTGCTTGCTTGTTTTGGTTTATGTTAGTGTAAATGAGAAGCCTGTTCAGTGTTCCCTTTCTGCTAGTGGTAAAATTAGTATAATTCATCGAGGAGTGTTCATAAACGTTCCAAGATGGGGGGGGTGGGGAAAATGTTACACATGCATGCTGTGCATGATAAGGTTTCCCACAGTAGCATGGGAAACGCTTAATTTATTGCACCAATTCAAAAAGATTCAGTATTTCCACAAGGTTCCTAAGCCTAAGAAAGAGTTTGGACCCCAAAACAGATTTGGGGGATTCTTCCTTGTGCCTTCATCAGCCCTGGTAGCTTCCATAGTCCTGTTGGCCAAAGCAATTAATAAAATGTATTTTGCCTGGCATGAGGATCATTGCCTTTAAGAGTCCAACAGGGACAGGAATGTTGCCGCAAATGGTGAGAATTCATTTTCCATTCAGTCTCTGGACAGTAAGCAGTGTTCAGTCATAATGAAAGCTCTTCAATGCACCACCTCCAAATCTTTTTCTATCAGAAAAGCCAGGAATCTGTAGATATGGAAGATAAGTCACGTATCAGAACCAGCAAGAATTCCTTCCAGGACACATTAACATGCATGTTACCAAGTTGACAACATTACCTCCTTTCCATCTCTGACCACTTTCTGAGATCTGACTGATGCTATGGCTGCAAGCTAAAGGCAAGATGCATATGCTGAGGCATGATTTAAAAAACCCACAACATATGTTTAGGGTCTATTCTTCCATCTACACTTAGGAGAGTTCTATCATGTAAATTCCTCAAAGCATGAGTGGGAAGAACAGATCCCACTGCAGAATACCATGAAGTTCATTTATTATATGTACAAGGAGCAGATAATTTCAAACAGTAACACTTGGGGGTTTACTGAAACTCCTAAATCCTTGTTAGGTTTGTTTCTCTACAATGTGTATGTTCACTTGTTTAAGCCTCTGCGCAGTCCTCAAGGGAGCAGATCAAAGTAGTTGGTGGTGGGCTGTAATCTTTGGCCGTTGGCCATAAAGAATAGAAAGTTAATCCTTGGTTAGTCACTAAAACTTATCATACACAATAATGTAATCTTGCATGATGGCTTTAAAACAACAAACAAACAAAAACAGACTCCTGCATTAAGCTATTATCTTCATGGAACACAGATTCTCTTTTACCAGAGGAAAAAACCCTTCCAGGATTGAAATAGGAGAAAACAGATTTACTTTAAAAAAATTCAGATAAAAAATTCTCATGAAAAGCTGAAATAATACACTTCCGGCTCTCATTTTCACTTTTTCTCCCTCCCTAAAAGGAAGAAAGCACAGCACCGTACAGTTTTTAATATACACATTTTTCTATGATGTTTATTACTACAATATGCAGCCATTTCACTAACATGAATGAATTAAATCTCACTATACTGCATAGGTGCTGACTCCGTGGGGCTGGAACACCCACAGGAAAAATATGGTAGGCTGTCCGCATCCACCAGAAGCCCCCAAATCAGCTCCCCTTCACCCCATCAGTGCCTCCTGCCCACTGGCGGGCCCCACCTATCAACACCCCTCCTCCCTCCCAGCGCCTACCGCTTGCCGTAGATCATCTGTTTTGCAGCATCAGGAGTTGCCAAGGGTGTGTATGTGTGAGTGAGGGCGCAGAACTGGGCAGCAAAGAAGCGGGGTGGGAAGAAGCGGGGTGGAAGTGGGGCATTGTGGGAAGGGGTGGAGTAGGAGCGGGGCTTGAGTGGAGCCAGGGGGACTAGAAACTCAGCGCCTATGCTACACTTCTTTGAGGTAGCTCAGCCCTGGGTTGTATTCCCAGCTCAGCTACTAGCCTACTAGGTGACAAGTCACTTTCATAAGTTCTTCACTCTCCCTAGCTGTAAAATGGGGATAATGATACTACTTTGCCTAGTAAAGTGCTTTGAGATCAACTGATAGAAAGTGCTGTACAACAGCAAGGTATTATTCCCTCTCATTTTACAGATGGAAACACTGTGAGTCATAAAGGGGTGAAGTGACTTGTCCTAGGTAGAAGAGTCCAGATCCCAGATTCTACTTAGTGCTTCCAAAACCATTTTTTATTAATTAGTGAAGCATTCAGGGTCCAGCTAAGCTGGTACCATCCTGGCACTTCTGATAATTTCTGCCAGAGCTGGTGGAACTATCATTAAAAAATGTACATTGTTAGCCCTGGTTATGAAGAAAACTTTTTGATTATGATTCAAAATGGTGCCATGTGATTCTACAGAAAACAGCCTGAAACAGCTCTCAGAGATTTGCTGAGTCCCCTTTCATCTCAATTGTATCTGATTCCCAGTGGTGGCAATTTAAATGTCAATATTGTCAGTTATTTCACTGCTTATCATTTTATAGCCAAAACATCCAGATTGTGGGTGAAGCTTGTAAAAATTGGCACCATCTTTCCCACGCATCCAACTACCGATTATCACTAGCATTTGAACCACAAGCTCCTACGTCTGGGCAATCAGGAGTCCATATTTTAAAAGGTCAGGACCTTGTCAGCCAAAAAAACGCACAGGCAGCATTGTACCAAAATAAAAAAAAGCCACAGGGGAAAAAAGCCACAGACCTGATTACCATCTCGGAACAAGTATCTCTTCTCTATGACCTGGGGGATGCAATCAGAGAAAGAATTTAGCAGGTGTGGCATGTATATACCATCTTAATATGATTAACGCGTTGAAGACATCAGCAATTGGGATACTCCATTCTCAGATGACAAATCTTTACTCCAGACTGCCGGTGTTAGAGGATACCATGGAAGCAATGCCCTCACTACAAGGGGCAAGAAGGAGCAGCTCATATTGCTCTACTGCAAAACCCTATCTCCCCGCCATTCCCCGCACAAAAAAAATCCTGACTAAATTCTGGTGTTTGGGTCCCCACTGCCATCTTCATCCCCACCCCAGGGAGCACTAAATGGTGTTACCAAAGCATTCCCACTTCCAGTTTGGCTATTTCCAGATTTACCCTCATGCTTCTTCTCTGGCGAAGATGGGTGGGAAATAAAGCACCAAGTTTCATTCCCCCAGATTTGTTTTATACCCAGAAACAGCAATGCTGAGCATCTACATTTAGCATTCACTTCAGTGCTAGCAAAGTGCACTGCAAACCCACCAACCTGCACAGGGACAATGGATATTTGCAAGGGCGCTATAACACTTTAAATTTTAGTCCAGTTTCATTGTTCTAAGCAGATACCATGGTCAATGTTTCACACAGAATAACTGTTCTCAGGAAATCTCCAACAATGAAGAATAACTACCCAATCCCCTCTCTGACCTAGAGATTCAGAATTACAATCCCAGAAGTAAACAAATCTGAAGACCTCAATTGCAAAGTAAATGAATGAGGAAACAGAGAGAGATGAACATTAAGGCTGGGGAAAAATCATAGGAGGCTGAAGATGAGGCTGTGAAATCCAAGAGGCATGGTCGAGCATGCTGGGCAAAGTCTCACTCAGAAGTGAGAAGAGTTTCAGTGACAACAAACCACGTGTACATATGTTATATGATGCTAGGTTTTACCCCAATCTCACTGGTTTAAAAAAAGAGGTTACAGACACTTATCTCATTTATTTATTACTCTCTCTTCTAAGAGGAAGAGTGTTTCTACGTCCTTGATGGAGGTCCCCTGTATTGCCTGATATACAGGCAGTCCTTGTTTCAGGAACCACAGTTGGTTCCTGAAAATTGCGTTGCAAGTTGAAACATTGTAACTTGGGACCGCAATCCACCCCACTGCTGGGCCGAACATCATAAAGTCAAAACCAACATCATAAATCGAATCAGCGTGTCAATTCAGAAGCCTTGTGTCGCTCATCATAAAGCGAACATCGTAAAGTTGAGGTCTGCCAGAACATCACGCTGGGCGTCCAGCAGCAAAGCCTCCATCCTTGTAGCTGAGAGCTGGGCAAGATTCCTTTCACAGCAAGCAATTACTGTCTTTTAATCAGCTGTAGGGTTATTTCAGAGCAACATTAGTTGCTCCCTTTTTCCACTTCACAGGCTACATGTAGACATGGATTTCAAGGCCATAAAGAACGAATATTATCATCTAGTCTGACCTCCTGTACTGCACATGCCATAGAACTTCTCCTACAAATGCTTCATAGAACAGATCTTTTAGAAATGCATCCAACTTTCATTTAAAAATTGTCAGCAATGGAAAATCTACCATGACCGTTGGTAAGTTGTGCCAATGGTTAATTACTCTTACTGTTATATTTACACTTTATTTCCTGTCTGAATGTACCCATCTGCAACTTCCAGCCAGTGGGTTGTTATATCTTCCTCTGCTAGACTGAAGAACCCATTATTAAATACAGTAGACTCTCAATTATCCAGGATGATAGGGAAAAAATTAATCCTCATTAATAAAATGCCAGATAATCACCATCCATAGGAAATACGGGGGTGGGTGGCGTTGGTTCACCAGGCACCCTGCACCGGAAGGGGACGGGATGGGGTGTTGGTTCACTGACTGCCCTGTGCCCTGGTGGGTGGGTTTTTTTGTGTGTGCTTGGGGTGGCAACAAAGCCAGAGTCGGCCCTGTGAGTTACACGTATTTTTTTTTGACATCCTGGTTAATCCACAACCTGGTTAACCCAATCCTGGATAATGGAGAGTCTGCTGTATTTGCTCCCCATGTAGGTACTTACAGACTGTAATCAAGTCACCCCTTAACCTTCTCTTTTTTGAGCTAACTAAATCAAGCTCCTTGAGTCTATTACTGTAAGACATGTTTTCTAATCCTTTAATCATTCTCGTATCCCTCTGAACTCTCTCCATCTTTCATTGATTGTGGACACCAGAACTGGACACAGTATTCCAGCAGTGGTTGCGCCAGAGTGAAATTCAGAGACAAAATAATCTCTCTACTCAATCTTGAGATTCCTGCTTATGCACCCAAGGATTTGGCCACAGCGTTGCACTGGGAGCTCGTGTTCCGTTCTTTATTCACCATGACCCCAAATATTTTTCAGAGTCACTGTTTCTCAGAACAGAATCTCCCTCCTGTAATTATGGCCTGCAATGTTCCCTCTAATTTTTCACATCTGCGTGCGGAATACATTTATGTGCACCAATATGGAGGTGATGTGTAGCAGAGGTGGGGCCAAGGCGTGCACAGTGTGGGAGGGGGCTCAAGGCTAGGGCAGATGGTTGGGTTACAGGGAGTGGAGGGCTCTAGCTGCAGGCTCTGGAGTGAGGCTGGGTATGAGGGGTTTGGAGTGTGGGAGGGGGCTCAGGGCTAGGGCAGAGGATTAGGATGTGGGGGTGTGTGTGAGAGCTCTGGCTGGGGGTGTGCACTCTGCGGTGAGACTGGAGATGATGGGTTTGGGGTGCAGGCTGCCCTGGAGCTGGGGGAGAGGTGCCTCTCCCCATTCAGTCTAGGCCCTTGTGGGCTGCGCGCTGCATGGCCCTTGATAGCCTGTTATGCAGCTCAGAGGGAACTTAGGTAGCCTGTATTCTTTGTTCCTAAATATATACCTTTACACTTAGCCCTCTTAACATGCATAGTTTGCTGGTACCCCACTTACCAAGATATCCAGATCACACTGTATCAGTGACCTACCTTCTTTGTTATTTACCACTCTCCCAATTTTTGCTGCTTCTGCAGTGCTTCTGGCTCAAGAAGCAACAGGCCAGAATCAGACATCAAATCCAGATTCCCGCCCCCACACTCATTCTGTTCCCATGGGTGAATTTCAAGAAGTGGGGATAATTAGCGGGGTAGAACTAGCTAGGAGTCAGGCATAGTGCAGTAGCGACCAATAGAACATTTCCCATTCACCACTTAATTTTTTCATGTTCTGGGCTCCACATATAACTCAGAAAACAAAACTCAATGATGACTTTCACAATCTCTGCTGTCAGAGTCTTCAGTCTCATCTAAAACATGACTTAGTTAAGTTAAACTAATAAACTCTTTGGGAAGTCTGTAATGCAGATCAAAAGACTGAAAAGCTTTTCAAGGCAGCACTGTCTTTGTTATATGTTACTCCTGGAGGAATTCTGCACCAAAAAATTAAAAAGACTACACATAATATTTTAAAATTCTGCAAATTTTATTTGTCAGATAACACTACATAATCACGCCAGTTTCAATTATTTTGGTAATTTATTTCAAAATACCTATCTGCAAGTGTGTCTGTAACAATATAGACACAGAAAATTTCCCCCAACAGTAGAGTTAAAGAAACCCCTGACAACCCACTTCCTGTTTCTCTGCTCCCTCCCCCTCCAGAGCCCAGCCAGGGGGACAGACACTCACAACCCCTCCCCCACAGAGCCCAGCCTTGGCTCGCTCCAGCTCAGGAACCCACCACTTAGGCCCCTACCCCTCAGAGCACAGGGATCCAGAGGGAGAAACAGCCTGATGCTCAGTCCCAGGTTTGTGTGGAGTTTCCTGCATGCTGCCATCTTTCCCTCAGGGCATGGAGGGAACTGCAGCTGCAAAGAACTCTCTAATCTCTCCCTTTCCCCAGCAGTGTTTTCTATGGGCAAGCTGGGTTCTGCTAAATCCAGCAGCCCCTAGTGGCGGCCAGCAGCACTGCAGCCCATTTCTGTGGGGGAAAGGAAAATCTGTGCAAAAAACAATTTCTGCAAAATTCTGCATTGCGCATTGGTGCAGAATTCCTCCAGGAGTAATGTGTATGTATAGCACCTAGGACAACACCTACCCTTGGTCCATGATAGGGCTTCAAAGTGCTCTTATAATACAAATAGTAAATAATAGTAATAATAATTTAAGGGAGATTAGTCCAAGAACCACCCAAAGCTGTTTTCACTTGCAATTCCACACAGGATTTGAACCCAGCTCTTAAGTAGCAGCAAGTGAGAGCAGGAGCCCAACTATCCCATTAGCTCTCAGAATACAGACAGGGTTAGTTACATAAAACGAAAACAACAAATGTAATTGAATTTGCATCACCTTATCAAAAAACCTGCTGAGCTTCACAGCATTGGATGAGCCTGCAGCCAGATAGCGGGGATTGGTGCAGTCCTGGAACACACAAAAAACAACTCATAATTAGGAACCATGTTATGCAAAATTCTTTAAGGAGCAGGAAATCTACTGAAAATAACCAGGTACTCGGCACAACTCTTCATTTTAAACAAAATGTTTTCTCAAGGTGCTTGATTTCTATAGAATGCAAGGACATCCAATGAACAGACCATGTCGGTGTCTCAGTCCTGAACTAAACTAATCTCAAAGCATGAAGAGGGAAGTCCAATCTGCAAAGCTGAGAAGCAGGCTGAAAACTTCAATACTACATCTGCATTCTCCAGATTTAACTTCAGCCAACCATTATACATCCAGCCATCAATTTTGTGCAGGCAATGATATAGATATAAATAGATGTAGTCTGTATTTGCTCAAAAGAAAAGTCAGTGGCAGAACCAAGAACATGACTCCCAATCCTCTAACCTCTAGGACATCTTGCTGACTCTCTACAACCAGCTCCTTTCTATAACTGAAAGATAGCTACTATTTCTCCACTGTGCTAGCAAGGGATATGGCTAACCAACACTGTAAGTGACCTCAGTGTGACTGACCAGGCAATCACCAGTAGCCTACTTCCTGTAACTGGGATCTCACAGTTCTCTTTGCCGGAAAACATCACGCACAAAGAAAAACAAAACTTCTGGTAAAAATACTAACCAGATTAATCTCTTCTGCATTGAAATCCTCAGCCAGGAAAGCTGTTCTGGTCAAAACTTCATTGCGCTTAGTCTCTGGGATCTGGTCCAATTTGGTTCCGATCACCAGCAGTGGAATCTGGTTATCAGCAAACTGTTCACGGTCATAGTCCCTGTGCAGTGAAAACAGAGTAATACAAACCTCGATGAGTATGATAGCCCCTCAGACCAGAAAAACTGAACCATCAGCATCTACCCTTTCCACTCTAGGTGGGTGGGAGATTCTTGGATACAGTGTTCTAATGGCCAAGAGTGTTTTGTGTCTGGGGTTTGGGGGAGGGTTTCTGCAGTTAAATCACACTGTCTGTTGGGAGATTTAGAGTTCACACAGATATGGAACTAGCACCTGAGACTATGGGTTAGGGCTTTTGTCTGAAGAGGACAGGGTGGGAAGCAGCAGCTAAGAGATGAGCTGGATCACAATGCACCAACTGGAGAAGAGCAGGAAGGAAATGGCCTCTGGGAGCCTGGTTTGGTCACATTGCATGTCTGAAAGGGAGAGGAAGAGAAAAAAGGAATCAGCAGCTGGGTTGGTTTGGGGCTCCAGTCTGGGAAAGGAAAAGGCAGAAGTAGCTAGCAGGCTAATGTGACCATGTTACAAATCAGAGAGAAAAGGAAACAAAGGGAGGGTAAAGGTGGATGTGATGCAGAATGCTGCTTCCCACACTCCCACAGCATTGGAAGATACAATGCAGGGCTAGATGGGTCATTGGTTTTACCCGATATGGCCATTCTTATGTTCACACAAACAAAGGAATGATACTATATCACTCCCATCATCAGAGAACTACCCTGACTCCCCATTCATTTCAGGACCAATTCAAAACTCTCCTGCCATAGTTTTGAAACCTTCCATTACTGTAATTTGTTTCAGCTGGCTTCACAGTTCTTTCCTCCGTCCCACATAAACAGGTGAGAGAGCCTTCTTCTCTGCAGCCACATAGAATGTGGATTTTGGAGGACACGCCTTCATCCTGTGTTTTTAAAATAGTGGCTGTGTATCTGTCTGTGGTGCACATATAATTGGGATTCTTCCCACCCCCACCCCATTTCTCTCACTCTCAGCTGTGTGATTTTTCCAGGGTTTGAAAATCTTTCCCCTTATACCTGTAACACGGAACAGGGGAAAACAGCAACAAATACCCAGTTAGATGGTGCAGCACTGCTGAAAAATCCCACTAAAGAAATCTGCAAGATTTAGTGAGTTTCATTACTCCTCACACAAAAAAAGCCAGGTAGGACATGGAAACAGCCACATTTTCACGAGGATTCCTGCTAGATGGCCCTGAATGCCACAAAGCAGCCATGGAAAACTTTGTGGTAGCAGGAAATATACCTGTTCCCAAAAAAAGCCTTAAGAAATATGGAAGGAGCAATACAGAGACATGCTCCCCTGACCCCAGGCTACTCTCAGAAAACCCAAGGATCTAGCAGCAGTGGATCTGAAGATGGAATAGCAGTACCATTTCTCTTCTCAGCCTTCCCAAGTATACCCTAGCCTGAGAACTGTGCACTTGGTCAAACTTCCTGTGGATCTCAAGTGGCCCGAGTGATAAGGGATGAAGAGTAATATGATAGCTTCAGTCATGTGTTTGATACTCTGTGCATGTTGTACACTCACCCATTCGTCACCAGCACTCCAGTTGGAGCCACATCTCGGTTAAGTGCTTCCAATGACCATCGATACAAGTTCTGAGAGGACTTCTTGTTGGTTAAATCATGCACTAATATTATACCTAAATAAAGAGTAAAGACAAGACATGCCTTAATCATGCAATATTTTCCTAACCTCATCTACACAAGATTCGCAGACCAGGAAGCTCTAGAACGGAGACAGGAGAGAGCCTCACATGGAGCCACGCTGAAAACATTAGCAAGGAGGAGCTGTTTGGTACTACTTTAAATTGTCTTGTCATGATGGAGACAAGGTTAAAGGTGTTACAGTTAAATGTGACCTGAAGCAAGAGGGTGGAGGGATTGGTTTTGTGCCTTTTTCTTTTGTTTTTTAATGGTGTACAAAGAACGGCTAAAAGAATCTCCATGCTTTTTGTTTTAACCTTGGCATTATTTTTTTAACTTTAGAAGTATCAGGAATGACAATTTTTGTCTTGTCTTTTTCTTAGGCATTTGAGTTAAAAAAGGCATAACAAAAAACACAGAGTTTTAAACAATGTATCTAAAAATCCTCTTCCTTCACAACGAATTAGGTTGCAATTGTTTTACAGGTAAGGCTTGTAGCCCTGCCCATTATTAAGATTACCTGACAGTTTCCTTTATATGACCCTGTTTTCAGTTGCTTATAATTTTGCCAAACTGTAACCATTTGAGCTGAATTTTTCCATGCCGGGTGTCTGCCTCAGGCTGAATATAGAGATAAATTTTGAATAGTTCAACCAATTTCAGTAATTTCCAAGAACAAGGCTAGGGAAAATATGTTGTTTTGCTCACGTTAAAAAATATCTGGTGAACTTTTCTTTGAGAAACTCTAGTTCCCGCATACTTTGGCTCAGGGGCTTGCAATTTGGAAGGAATGTGCCTTTTGTCATTCTTGCGAAAATCTGCCCAAAGCTGGCCATACTATAAGCCTTTGGGAGGGGGAAACCCCCATAGTTCACACATGCTCCACAAAGACTTCTTACATTTTAATAGCTAAATTCCCTGAAGATTTTATCCACAGTGGACATGTATGAGCCTAGGCTGAGCAGGATCATTCCCTGTAATTGCAGCTATGGACTGCTGCAGGCTGGGTCCTGGTCCAAGCACCTGAACTGTGAGAGCAGGGAGCCTGCCTGTCTCTCCTGGGATTTCAGTGACCCTCCTGCTGGCCAAAGGCAGCATGGAGGAGGAAGCTGCTTGATTTAAATGCACAGGAGATACAGGATAGACCTCCTGGGGAAGGGTGTGCGGGGGAAGTAGATTGGGACTAGGAGTCTTGATGTAGGTGGAAAGACTGGAAAATGAAAACTGGGACTGAAAATTCAGATGGAAGGAGACTAGGCCTGGAGACCACAGGGAGACTAAGATTAGAAGCTAATGAGGAAAGGAACTTTGTCGACAGTGGTGTTGAAGTACCCCAGACTTGTAAGGAGACTTCAACATCCTTCAGTTTGAAAAGCTCAAACTTTCATTTCCTCATTTGCTTCTCTATGACATTTGCAGTCTAACTACACAGGGTGTCACATCCTGGATTTGGTGTTGGAGAGGACATGCTGTATTTTCATATCTAACAAAGAAGATGAATTCCTGTGTGACAGGTTTGGTCAAAGAGACTCCCCTTAAAACTGTCACTTAATGAGCTGGGATACCACTGAGAACAATTCTCCTGCCAGAACAGGGGACCTTTCACTCTGGTCTTGCTGAGTTAGACATTCCAGTTAGCTCCAGCACAGACCCAGAGGTTGGACCTTGCCTCTCTGCAGTTCACTGAAACTGACATTCACTCAGCCCAGGGGCTTCTCAGTTAACAGGGACTTTCCGAGCACCCAATGTTCAGTCTTTCTTGGAGCCTGAACCCCAAATAAATCCATTTTATCTGTATAGAGCTTGTACAAGATAAATTCATAAATTGTCCCCCCTCTGTAACATGGATAGATATGCACAGCTGTTTGCTCCCCTAGGTATTAATTACTTAGTTTGAGTTTATTAATAAACAAAAAGTGATTTTATTAAGTAGAAAAAGTAGGATTTAAGTGGTTTCAAGTAATAACAGACAGAACAAAGTAAGTTACCAAGCAAAATAAAGCAAAAACATGCAAGTCTAAGACTAATACATTAAGAAACTGATTACAGGTAATATCTCACCCTCAGAGATGTTCCAATAAACTTCTTTCATAGACTAGACTCCTTCCCAGTCTGGGCCCAATCTTTTCCCCTGGTACAGTCCTTGTTAGTTCCAGCAGACATCTCAGATAGTAAGCAGGGGTTTTCTGATGACTGGCAGCCCCCTTTGTCCTGCTCCATCCCTTTTATAGCTTTGGCACAAGGCGGCAATCTTTTGTCTGTGCTTGTCCCCACCCCAGCCTCATCAATAGAAAAGTACAAGGATTAAGATGGATTCCAGTATCATGTGACATGGTCACATGTCCTGTGAGACCACAGTCTCCATTCTTCCTCAACTGACCCACACATACACAGGAAGGTTTGAAAGTAAACAGAGCCATTTACAGTTCACTGATTCTGAAGCACCCTCAATGGCTTCCACCTAATATATTTACATCAATAATACAAGTTTATATCTTATTCTCCTAACTCTAGATGTAGAAATAACACATGCATACCAATAGGATGAAAACACTCACTGGATTATAAGCTTTGATACCTTACAAGAGAACTTTTGCATAAAGCATATTCCAGTTACATCATATTCACATTCATAAGGATATTTTCATAAAGCATATGGAGTGCAACATCACACCCTGCTTTAAGGGCAAAAATTAACTCAATCTTAACTACAGAACCCTGGCTGGTACATCCATAATAAATAAATAAGTATCCACATGCAATTTTCCTCCTGGGAAGAGGAAGAAAAAATAATGCTAAGAATCGTACATGACAAATGACTATCACGTTACTTAAGACCCTACTGAATAGCACTTAGATACCATGATAAGAAAAATAGACTAAGAACCTGAATAAAATAGAATGTTTGGGACAAAATTTTCAAAAGTGGTCATTAATTTTGGCTGCCTCACATTTTTCAGTGGCCACTTCTACTCTGTTTCCAACAATGGCATAAAATAATGAGATACAGGACATTAAATGTCATTTTTTTCCCCCGCGACTTGAATTTAAAGGATGTTTTATGAATTACTCGAATACAAATCAATATTTCAAAACTAGGTTACCATTTTCCCAATGACAAGTATTAATTCCTAACTGTAGATGGTTGTGAGACTCAGCTGTTAAAAGTTATTTTGCAGATGAAATGAAAAAAGGCACGATGGCAATCAGAATGTTTTATGGGACAATATCTCACAGTCTGCCAGGGCTGGGAATATTTGGCAGGACTAGTGCAAATGATTTTACAACCAATACATTTTTCCTAGCATAGATCCTGAACCAGCCAATGGAAAAGAAAAAAATTAAGTCCCTGTATGTTTATGAGGCCTAGAAGAGTGGCACATGTCTTCATTACTGCACATATAGCCTGAGGAAACCCTACTGAAGTTTCAAAGACTCCCCACTGTGTTAGTTCTGGAACACAGGAAGGCTGAAACAGAGTGAGATACTGGATTCTGCTAATTTGTATCATTAGTCAGAATGCTTTTCCAGCTCACAGCTGGCTCCACACAGATATATTTGACTTAAGAAATCTATGAATTCTTTCCTGTCTATTTTCTTTTTATGTAAGTGCAGATATTATAATAAAACCAGCAAGACCTGGGTGAATACTGACTCAAAACCAATAGGGACATCCCACAACAGAAAGCAGTCGGAACTAAAAATGGATTTACACGAAACATGCTTTACCATTCACAGAGTTGTAAAACACTGCCCGTGTGCTTTTCACGCTACTAGCACTGCCCACCGAACCGCCAACATCCCACAACTCGATGTAGTAGGTCTTCTCTTCTGCGGTCCCCTCTTTGTAGTCATGAATCTGAAAAAAAAAAAAAATCCATCCATAAATAAGCACATTATCAATTGCAGAAGGCGATCCACACAATGCTGACCTCAGCTGGAAGGGCAAAAATTCCCAGTGTTGGAACAGTAACTTGTAAATAAGAGTACTGGAACCATGTCACCGTGTTCTGTGAGGCTATTAGATCTCACAAACTACATATGTCTGGGCCAGGTTAGGAGATCTGCGAAGGACACAATGGGTGCTTCAGGAAGCTGTCTTGCTGAGCCAGTAGAGTGCCTTCTTCCTTCAGAGATATTGGTGAACCTAAATCCTCACTGTGATGCTTAGGGGCACTCTGCTGCTAGAGCAGATGAGAAAGTGAGGTTCTGTCCGATTGTGGTCATATAGTAATAGTCGCAAGATTAAGATTAGCATTGTTGTCCTGGCAAAATCCATATCTAGTTATCTTCTACCTCACTAAATTCTCCCTGAAGTTTCAATTGAATTCAATATCCATCACTTTTCCTCTTAAAGTCTGATGCACAGTTTTGCTGTGCACTATTAAAAATAAATGCCACATTTCCCAAAAAGTTGGAAGTGTGCTTTGGGATCCTTTGGAATGAAAGATGCTGTTCAGACATTAACACAGTATCATCACTAGCCTCAGGCAAAGCATGACACCTTGGAAAGAATGAAATATACAATAGGCGTGGGAAGGGATGTTTCTCACCATAAATTTCTAGATTCTCCAAGCCATTAGCTTTTTCTCTCAGCAACCTGACATGAGCAAAACATTCTTACATGATATAAACAAATGAAATTAAATCCTTTTCTATGTTTGGCTGGCAGCATGAGGGTGGAATTAAGCTATATGTGGCAATTGCTTTCCACAGAATTTTGAAGAGTTTAGTTTAATTTATTCACCTACTAATACTGAGTTCACAACTCAATGAATAGTAATAATAATACATTTATATCCACTATAATATGATGCTTCTATAAAGGATACATATCTAGGATTCTTTAGATGGTACCATTGTAAAGCTCAATTTTGGGGAGCAAAAATGCTCAATGTATAATGAATCAGAGAAGTAGCTGTGTTAGTCTGGAATTGCAGAAGTGACAAAGAGTCCTGTGGCACCTTAAAGACTAACAAATGTACTGAAGCATAAGCTTTCGTGGGCTAATACCCACTTCGTCGGATGCATGCAGTGGAAGTATCCAGAGGCAGGAATAAATAAGAGGCAAGGACCAGGTTAGAGATAACAAGGTTAGTCCAATCAGGCTGAACCAGCTTGTTATCTCTAATCAGGGATGAGCCCTGATTAGAGATAACAAGCTGGTTCAGCCTGATTGGACTAACCTTGTTATCTCTAACCTGGTCCTTGCCTCTTATTTATTCCTGCCTCTGGATACTTCCACTGCATGCATCCGACGAAGTGGGTATTAGCCCACGAAAGCTTATGCTTCAGTACATTTGTTAGTCTTTAAGGTGCCACAGGACTCTTTGTCACTTCTGCAATGTATAATGAGAATATCTTACCTTCCTTTACCATCTTTTGTCCCAAAGGATCCCAAAGTGTTAAACAATTTACATACATCATCACTGAAATACAGTTACCTAGAAGGTGGAGGGCAGCTGTCAATTCATTATAGGTAAGTAAGAGAAGAGGAAACTTTAACCAGACACCAGGCAAATCCCTTCTGTTAAGAAAATGCCATGAGATCCTTTAATGTCTATACAAAATAGACAAGACTTAAGCATAAGTATTTAAGATATCATTTGAAAGAATCACTTACAGTAAACTTAATTTAGAGGCCTTGGAAGTATCTTGCTGAGATCTGAACCTGTGACTCCAGAGAGAACTGACAGTGTCAGAGATTAGACGGTTCATTTCTTCTAACTTTGAAGCAGACACACTACGCACTACAAGTTCACAAAATTTCACCTACTCTGACATCCACTGAGCAGCCCACAGTCCAAGATGGATTTCCCAACACTTGGTTTTGGCACAACAGATGAACAAGTGAAGATTTCCCAACACCTGGAAAACAAACATAAATGTAAGCTGCATAGTTGGCAGTGCATGATCTTTACATTTACCAGTGATACCAAAATAGGAATATGGTTAAGATTCAAGAGTGATGATAGTATAATCTTAGATCAATTGAATGGGCTGAAATAATCTTGGTAAATCAAGCAAAAAGGCTCAGCAATGAAATTCTAAATATAACACATCTTAGTGTAAAATGATGCACTTGGGTAGAAATAGTATTTGTGCTAACTATAGCTTAAATGGCAATGAACTAATTACTAGAGCAAAGGATAGTGGCCTAGCTGTATTGCCAGACACATTTAAATCTATGATCTAGGGTACAGCAGCAGTAAAGAAAATATTGGTGATAGGAACACGATGGGTATCTCTACATTGGAGTGGAAGGTAAAATGTCCAACTCAGACAGATGTACATGTGCTAACTGATTGAGATAGTGCGCTAAAAATAGCAGTATAACTGTGGCTGCATGGGCTGTGGGAACCGCTAGTTGCCTCAAGCACAATCCCATTTGAAGCTCTAGATATGTAACTAGGGTGGCTAGCCTGTCCTGCTGCCTGAACAACCTCAGCTACACTGCTGTTTTTAGCACACCTACCTGAACTGGAAATCACATCTCCAGCTCCACTGTAGACATACCCTATAAATACTGAGATTTGTAAAATGAAAGATAATAGCTACGGGCTTTTTTCAAGAGGAATATATAAGTCTGAGAATATTGTGCTATTGATTATATAGAAATGGGTAAGTCACATTTGAACCATAGTATCTACTGCACCCTGTTTGAAAAAAGATCTAACTGAATTCGAGAGAGTGCAACATTAGGCAACTAAAATGGTAAAGGATTAGTGGGTATCAAATAGCAGTGAGAGTGATAACATTGGGTAAGGACAATGAAGAAAGGACATGATTAACGTATTTAAACTAAAACAACAAGGAGTCCGTCTGGCACCTTAGAGACTAACAAATTTATTTGGGCATAAGCTTTTGTGGGCTAGAACCCACTTCATCAGATACATGCAGTGGAAAATACAGGAGCATGTATAAATACATGAAAGGATGGGAGTTACCTTACCAAGTGTGAGGTCAGTCTAACAAGATAATTCAATTAACAGCAGGATACAATGGGAGGAAAAATAACTTTTGAAGTGGTAATGAGACTGGCCCATTTCAGACAGTTGACAAGAAGGTGTGAGTAACAGTAGGGGGAAATTAGTACTGGGGATATTAGGTTTAGGTTTTGTAATGACCCAACCACTCCCAGCCTTTATTCAGGCATAATCTGATAGTGTCCAGTTTGCAAATTAATTCCAGTTCTGCAGTTTCACGTCGGAGTCCATTTTTGAAATTTTTTTGTTGAAGAATTGCCACTTTTAGGTCTGTTATTGAGTGACCAGAGAGACTGAAGTGTTCTCCTACTGGTTTTTCAATGTTATGATTCCTGATGACGGATTTATATCCAGTTATTCTTTTGCGTAGAGACTGTCCGGTTTGGCCAATGTACATGGCAGAGGAGCATTGCTGGCACATGATGGCATATATCACATTGGTAGATGTGCAGGTGAACGAGCCACTGATGGCGTGGTTGATGTGATTAAGTCCTCTGATAGTGTCCCTTGAATAGATATGTGGTTAGAGTTGGCACCAGGGTTTGTTGCAGGGTTTGGTTCCTCGGTTAGTATTTTGGTTGTGTGGTGTGTAGTTGCCAGTGAGTATTCGCTTCAGGTTGGGGGGCTGTCTGTAAGCGAGGACTGGCATGTTTCAAAGGTCTGTGAGAGTGAGGGATTGTCCTTCAGGATAGGTTGTAGATCCTTGATGATGCTCTGGAGAGGTTTTACTTGTGGGCTGTAAGTGATGGCTAGTGGTGTTCTGCTACTTTCTTTATTGGGCCTGTTTTGTAGTAGGTGACTTCTGGGTACCCTTCTGGCTCTGTCAATCTGTTTCTTCACTTCACAAGGTGGGTATCGTAGTTTTAAGAACGCTTGATAGAGATCCTGCAGGTGTTTGTCTCTGTCTGAGGGACTGGAACAAATGCGGTTGTATCTTAGAGCTTGGCTGTAGACACCGGATCATGTGAAGTGGTCTGGATGAAAGCTAGAGGCATGTAGTTAAATACAGCGGTCAGTAGATTTCCGGTATAGGGTGGTGTTCATGTGACCATCGCTTATTAGCACTGTAGTGTCTAGGAAGTGGACCTCTTGTGTGGACTGGTCCAGGCTGAAGTTGATGGTGGGGTGGAAATTGTTGAAATCTTGGTGGAATTCCTCAAGGGCCTCCTTCCCATGGGTCCAGATGATGATGTCATCAATGTAGTGCAAGTAGAGTAGCGGCGTAAGGGGACGAGAGCTGAGGAAGCATTGTTCTAAGTCATCCATAAAAACATTGGCCTATTGTGGGGCCATGCGGGTACCCACAGCAGTCCCGCTGGCTTGAAGGTATAAATTGTCCCCAAATTTGAAATAGCGGTAGGTGAGGACAAAGTTACAAAGTTCAGCCAATAGGTTTGCTGTGATGGCATCAGGGATGCTATTCCTGATGGCTTGTAGTCCATCTTTGTGTAGAATGTTTGTGTAGAGAGCTTCTACATCCATAGTGGCCTGGATGGTGTTTTCTGGAAGATCACCAAAGGACTGTAGTTTCCTCAGGAAGTCAGTGGTGTCACAAAGATAGCTGGGAGTGCTGGCAGTGTAAGGCCCAAGAAGAGAGTCTACATGCCCAGATAATCCTGCTTTCAGGGTGCCAATGCCTGAGATGATGGTGCGTCCAGGATTCCTAGGTTTATGGATTTTGGGCAGCAGATAGAATACCCCTGGTAACTAAGTTGTTCTAAAATTAAGCTTACTTCTTACAATTTACACCATGCTCATCCTTTATGATATCTGATAACTTAATACAGGTCAGAGCTTAACAATCTACTTAAAATTTCTGGACAGACCAGAAAAAGACAAAACAGAATTTTATAAGGGAGTGGTGAACAGATGGAATGCATTTTTCAGTCAAAGATCGTGAAAATATGTTTAAGCAAAAACTGGATGACTCTGGAACATATAAAATTAAGAGCATAATCAGTTACTTTTGTACTTGATAGTGATTGTTGTACATCCCCATCCTCTCATTGTTCCCATGGTTTTTGTTGGTTTGTTTCTGCTTCTTTTGCTTGGAAAGGTTTGTCCTCCCCTGACTCAAAGCATTATTATTTTTTATTTAAATATTTTTGAGAGTCCTTAAACAATTCCAGATATTCTAATAGCCTGCATCTGGTCTTATATGACTATGTAACAATATATGTAGTGTAACCTTTAGAAACTAGAATGATAGGATTTTGTTTCTTACAAGTAATTCTCATAAACTCAGGGTTGTGAGTTCAATCCTCGAGGGGGTCATTTAGGGACCTGGGGCAAAAATCTGTTGGATGATTTAGTTGGGGATTGGTCCTGCTTCAAGCAGGGGGTTGGACTAGATGATCTCCTGAGGTCCCTTCCAACCCTGATATTCTATGATTTGCTATCCAATCCCATCAGCCCTGACTTCCCACTAAAGAGTTGTAAAAGCTTCTCCTATCATAAGAAGTTACACCATAATATTAGGATACACTTGATACAGCTAGCCAATTGCGCACCTTTCCATATGGAAAGCTTGAAACTAATGGGATTCTTCTGGAGCTCATGAGCTCAGTCGAGGAATGCACTAAGAAAAAGCCAATCTGGCCACACCTGTATTTAGTGATGGGTGGGAACAAGGGGGCTATTCTGACGGCGAGGATAAGGCAACATCAGGGTGAGAGCCTTGAGAAGCTGGCCGGCTGCCTGCTAAATCAACAAGTGTCTTTGCTGCTAAGATTTTCTCAGCCTTGAGATGTAATTCCTATCTAGCAACACTAGGAGGGTTTAGAAAGTAGCTAAGGAGAGTTTAGAAAGTAGCTAATTGCAGCTGTAACTGCATCTCTAACCTTCAAAGTTAGCCAGTAAAGAATCCTTTGTATTTGGTGAGAAAATCACACATGCGCACTGTGTTTTTCTTTGTTTGCTCAAGCCTATATAACGCTTGGCTCACACTCAGTAAAGTGTCACTCCCATCCAGCTTGGAATGTGGATTTGACCCTTTGTACAAAGTAAGTGTGTGAGAGTGTTTCTTTCCCGGGGGCTTGCTGGGTCTCATCGGCTCCACACCCTGCTCGGGCGGAAAGCCTTGGGAGGACAGCCCTGGGGCTTACAACCTTGGGGGCTCATCCGGGATGACAGTGCGGCACTCCCCGTGCTGCCCAACCCTTTCCTCACTGGAACTCTCGAAAGCCGGCACCGAGTGAGTTCACTTGGGGACTTCCCGAGAGGAGAGGTCTGGACAACCGGGTGGGGTAAGTACTAGTCGGAGACCTCCCTCAGGAAAGATGGGACAGGGGACGAGCATTCCGAGTGGAAGCCCCCGGGTATAATGTGTGGTTTGTGGAATTCCAGAAACTTACTGGTGCAGCCGGGTATGCGCAAAAACAAAATGATTAAATTGTGCACAAGAGACTGGCCCAGGTATACCGCAACCCTGGAAGATAGGGAAGAGTGGTGGAGCCAGTGGGAGTCTTTTGGCCCAAAGCCACTGGGCGGCGTTCGTGGGCAAATTGAGGTTAATTTTCCTGGGCAGATGGATTACTGGTATCTCTGGGCAGATGTGCCTGCCCGAAAGTATCCCTCTATGATCACGGTCTCCTTGCCTACAGGCAATCTGGAGGGGCCGGCGGGGGGGGATGGCCCCCCCTTCGTATTTACAACAATCAGAGGTACGGAGGAGGGTGATTCCCACTGCGCCACCAGTCCCAGAGTTGCGGGAACACCCTGAAGGTGTTTCGGGTTCCCCAGGGACTTCCCACTTGGAAGAGACGGGAGAGGGGCTACTTAAAGATCTCCCAGATCCGGGAGCCACTGGGTTGGGGACTACTGATCCGCCAGGCACTTATAATCTACGAGATAGGAATTGTATTTGGCTCCCCAATTTGTATTCTTTGGAGCCGAGTACGGATGCTGCTAAAGATCATGGAGCCCGGATGTTTCCCCTCCTGGTCACATGTCAGCCCTATATAGGGACTGACGGGGCACTCCAGCATGCCACCACGGCTGAACATAGACTATGGCAGGAGTGGGACCTCCGTGAATGGGGAAAGTTGTCGGGTACTTATGGCTTGAACCCCTAAAAGGTAGTGAGCTTGTTGGAACATTTGGCAACTAGTTATGAGCCAACATATAGTAATTTTGAGGTGCTCTTGGAGCGGGTCCTGATGGTCGAAGAGAGAGGACGGTTGTGGGCGTGAGACAGAGCCTGGGCTGATGCGCAGGCAGGGGTGGCTGCAGTGGGGGGAAGTGTGACAGAAAGCGGGGAATGACTGGTCGGAAGCAAATCGTACTGAATTGAGAGAGGCATGGGAGAGGTCAATAGGTTTTTTGCGAGAGATGGGTAAGCGACCTGTAAACATGGCAAAGTTTCAAGCTTGCAAGCAGGGACCTGACGAAGGTCCCCAGCAGTTTTGGAGTCGGTTGTTAGAGGAGGCAAAGCAGTGGACTCCTTGGGACCCTGAAAAGGCAGAGGATCAGTCTATGCTAGCTGCCTGCTTTGTCCAGCAAGCTCAGCAGGCTGTGCGAAGCTATTTTGAGAACTTATGTCCGGGCTGGGGGTCTAAGCTCTTGGAAGAGTTGTTGGCTATAGCTGAGTTTGTGTGGGACAAAGAAAAGGAAAAGTTAAAGAAGAAAGAGCGTAAGGAGGACATAAAGTTGATGGCTTTAGCAGCACATGAAGTGACGGGTGTAGCTCGGGGCCGAGGTGGTGGAAACAGGGGCAGGGGTAAAGGAAGAGGGAACTGGCACGGCAGGGGGGGCCCCTCTGGGCAAAGGAGGAGCCTGCTTTAGCTGTGGTCAGCATGGCCATTTCGAGTGTGAGTGCCTGTGGAGGGGCCAGTCTGGAATCGGCTCAGCAGGGGTGACCCTTTTGATCCGGACTACTGCAGCGACCAAGTGCACCAACCCCCTCGAGTGCAAGTCGACCAACAAGAGCAGTTGTGGCGGTGCCCCAGGGACGAAGGTTTGGAGGTTGCTGGGCTGTTTTCCCTGATGACTCTCGCGGGGACCCTTTTAAAAACCCCTGACCCTACAGTGACTGTCTTAATAGAAAATAGACCCTATCAGATGCTTGTTGATTCAGGAGCTACTTATTCCTTGCTCACAAGTGCTTCTCCCCAATAGACGTCGGATATAGACTAGTGTACAGTGGGGGTGGGGGGGAAAACCTTTAACCCTTACTTTTACCCTTCCCTTACAGGTTACTTTTGAACACAAAATCCTCCAATATTCTTTCCTTGTTTGTACTGATGCTCCAGTGTGCTCAATGGGGTGAGATCATCTGTGTAAACCTGAGGCCACCCTCACTCACTCTACGCAGGGAGTGGGGCTGTTGCTAGCTTTGTTAGAGGGAAAGGCAGACAGCAAGGTATCAGATGGGAGCTTCAGATTCGGATCTTTCCCTCCCGGAGGATCTGATAGACATTCCTCCGGCCCTGTGGGGGAGGGAACAGACAGATGTTGGGCTTTCAAAGTCTGCTACCCCAGTGAGAATCCAAGTTAAACCTAGCCTTAAGCCACCTTTGATCCCTCAGTATCCCTTGTCCCATGAGGCACAAGAAAGGATACAGACTATCATCAAAGGCTTCATACAAGCAGGATTAGTAAAAGCACAGCCCACCCCGTTCAACACCCCAATACTCCCAGTGAGAATGTCTTGCAAACGGCCAGGAGATCCTGTAAAATGGCGTTTCGTTCAAGACCTTCATGCCATCAACTCCTATGTTGTTCCCCTGCATCCGGTGGTGCCAGATCCAGCTACTGTAGTGGCTCAGATACCCTGGGATGCAGACACCATGGGAAGGCCAAAGGAGTTTCCACTGTCCAGCCCAATTCCGGCCCCTTTTTCACTTTCACGGGACGTCTCCTTTGGGGTTGGAAGTGACGCTGTTTCCTTTCAGGCCCCACCGGGGAACGAGAGGCGGCGCCGGAGCTGAGCCCTTGCGCTGACCCGAGGCTTTGGAAAGCTGCTGAATGTTCACATTGGAAACCGATTCCCGCCTTTTCGTGTCCTGCCGCAGCTCGGGGAGGAGCCCGCGTGCAGCGCCTCGCCGCGAGGGAGCCCGCGCGCCGGAGCTGTGCGAGGACACGTGCCGAGGCCGCCGCGTCAGAGCCGGGACACGTGGCAGGGCGCGGCGCGCGGGGCAGCAGCGACTCCCACCACCCGCGGCGCGAGCCGGATACCGGTGGCCTGGCGCGGGGTGGGGGAGGGAGCGGCGGTCCCCGCTGCCCACAGGTCGCTGGGACACTCGTTCACGCGACAGGCGGAACCGCCCCTGTGCGGGAGAGGGGAGGACCCTCCCTCAGTCACTCACCTGAGTCCCCCAGTACCAGCACCTTCACCCTGTCTAACGCAGCCATTTTACCCTGCCTAGCAACACAGCCTCACACGGCACCCACCCCTTCCCGGCGAAACCAATCATAACCCCGCCTGAGACCATTCACTCAACCAATTGGCTGTCCTCTCCCTCCCGCGCACCACTATATTGCCGTATTCGCTTTTGATTGGCACATGTGAGTCGAGGCGCTCTTTAGAGAGCGATTGGTACGCCGCCCTGTCAATCCCCTTCTCAGCCCGGGATTGGACAGCGGCTCTACGCCCTTTCTCCAGCTGGATTGGAACCGATCTCCTCGCGCTCTGGCGAGGGTGGGTTACCTCGTGTGTACGTCACAGGGGTGCGCCGCCGCGAAGGGGAGGGAGCAGCTCGGCTGAGTGATATCACAGGTGTGCGCCGAGGGCTGTGTATGACGTCAGGTGACGGAGTTGCCGAAAGCGCCGCCTGGAGACGGAGCCAGCCTGGAGCGGCCGGCAGGTCAGTCCCGTGCCTCGGCGCGGCGGGCCGCGGCGGTTGCTGCTGCCGCTGCTCCGCGCGCGCTGGCCCCGGGCACGCGGGGCGACTTGCTCTGACATCTTGGGTTCTCCCCCTCCCGGCCGACACTGATGGTTGGCTCCGGGCGGCGTCGCCCCCCTCCCGCCTCCGGACTGAGCCGCCGGGGGCGCGGGGCCGCGGGGCCGCGTCGTTTTCTGGCTGTTAAAGCTGGAGCGAGGCGCGCGCGGGGAAGGGGGTTAAACGGCGCCGGGGCGGACCCGGGCTGCTGCGGCCGCCCAGCGAGGCGCGCCACGTGCTTTGTGCGGGGCTGCCCGGGCGCGCTGTGGGGAGCCGCCTTCGGGCCGGTGTCCGCGCAGCCCCCCGGCCGACCTCCCTTTGGGCCCGTTTGGTGCCGTGCTCCTGCATCCGTCCTGCACGTGTCTGCCGGTCGGGGAACTGTGCCTTGCATCGGGCTCCCCCCCGGCTCGGGAATGTTTTGCGTGAGGGACTGAGCGCTTTCACACCTGATCCTTTCCCAGACTCTGCTTACACCGTGTTGTTGCAGAGACGTTGCTGAGTAGTTCCAGACCCCAAATTTCGGCGTTTTGTTTTAAAAATAAAAAAAAATACAACATCAGACATGGAAAAAGCAGCGGGATGGGAGGGACGACCTGCGGGGAAGGAATAGAGAAATTATATAAGGGGATCTAGGCTGGACGTCTAAATCATGGACTGAAAACTCGGAGATTCGGTTTAGGAAAAATCAGGAACAATTCACAATAGGAAGAAAGAATTGCCATAAAAGACCAAGAGGCTTTGGTAGAAAGCAAAGGAGACATAAGTTTGCAGTATGATGTTGCTGCAAAACTGCACATCTCAGATTCCAGATGACAGGACTTACCCACCCAACTTCCTTGAGAAACTATTCCTAGACCACTTTCTCTAGATAGTTCTTGTGGTTGCTAAAGTTTCCCTGATAGGAGTAATAGCATGAAATTAAGACTGATAGTACATGTTTTCAGCCAGCTTAATTTTCTTTCTCTTCTTTGTGTTTACATCCGATGTTCATAAGCTGATAAGCTGTTATACCTCCACTTAGTTATTTCTTAGCTACACTAAATATTAGAAAACTCAAATCATTTCTCATACAATAAATAAATGTCAGTCCCTTTAGCCTCTTGATTACTCTCCTTGCTTTTCTCTGACCTCCCATCAGTTTGTCAATTTCTTTCAATACCAAATAAAGCTTTCTAGGTCCAGTTGTATCTGAGAGTAGGTCTTCACTACCCACAGGATTGGGGGGTGGGTAGGTAGCAATCAATCTTTTGGTGATCGATTTATCTCATCTCGTTAAGACACGATAAATCAATCCCCAGCAGCACCCCTCCCCCCAGCAGCTCCGGAACTCCAGCTCGCCACAGGGCGCAAGCTGGAGTTGACGGGGCAGCACGCCAACCACTGCCATGAGGACAGTAGGTAAGTCAGCCGGAGATACGCCGACTTCAGCTATGTTAGTTGCATAGCTGAAGTTGAGTATCTTCGGCCGATTTCCCTCCCCCTCCCCAGTGCAGACCAGCTCTGAGACAAAAAAAAAAAGGCATTATCTCCCTGCTTATCAGAAGCTGTGCAAGGAAAATATATTAAGCTCTTTGGAATGTGATGGTGAAAGGATTCTGAGATTTGTATGAAAAACATATTACTCAAATGGACCCACCAGCTTGTTAACTTCATTGGAAATAATTAATTTATTCCACTGTGGTCCCACAAGTTATACTTCTTGTGGAGGAGGATTAGATTCTTCTGCTGATGTCTATAGTGTAATTATAGGTACTCTTGGATTCCTATGCAGTTATACAATCCATAAGAACATATACATATCCCATGTCAGACTACTGGACTTGTTAGTCTGGTGACCTGTCCTCAGTGGCTACCAATATCTGCTGCATGAGAAATAGACAGTCCCAGCCATGCAAGCTGGTCATTTGTACAGTGCTGCAGGGACTAGAACACCCGAATAAGAATGAAACCACCTGGGTTCTGTTTCTTGTTTCCGCCACTAACTCAGTGTGGCCTTGAGCAAATTTTTCTCTCTCTCTGCTTTTGTCCTTCTCCCCTCTCTCTCTGCTTTTGTCCATATGTGCAAAATGGTGTAATGTTTCTCCATCGTTGATGAGTGCTTTGAGATCTGTGGAATGAAAAGTGCTACATATGTGCTAAGCATTACTGTTACATAGAGTTGAGTTTGCATACATGTGAAAGAATTACACTCTGACCCTGCAGTGTTCAGTTTATACCCTGAAATGGGACTTCATTACCTTTGTGTCATTTTACTGCCTCTGGTTCCAAATGTTAATTGCAAAATTAGTCAGGTGTTTTTTATTTCCAATCACCATATTGGACTCTAACTACCTTCTTCAGGAAATCCCACAGGCTCTTTACATACTGCAGTGAAAATATTCCCTTTTATTTCTTCTAAAATCACACACCATTATCTTAATTACGTGACCATTTGCTTTTATATTCTGTGATGGCAGACTTAAAAGAAATTGATGTGTTTTCACTTTAAACTATTATTTTTTCTCCTCTAATTTCCACTTCTGCTGAGAGGAGTGCTCTAGTAAACAGAAATATAAAAAAGTATGTCAGTTAATCTCACACAGTGTCTATAGATGAAGCAAAGCAAGAGAAAGCAGGTGCAGTGATCATATTTTGAAGAGATTGTGCACAAGGTTTGCTGGAGCCTCCAGGGAATGGGATTTGGAATGCTCCAGGAAGTATCAGAGAGGAGCTACGGTATTTGAAACTAGTCTGACGTAGAGGCAATTTTGTATGGTGTGAACAAGAGGAAGGATCCATAGCTCATGGTGGAGAAAAGGATAGAGCAGTGTAGAGATTAAGAAGGATGCTCATTTACCTGATTCTGAAATAGGCAACTGGTGGAGATTTGTACTTGAGGGTAATATATTGAAGTTGCATATCCTAATTAGACATTTCTATTAATGGAATTTTCCCCACTGAAGTTCTGTGGAATCATCTTATTTTCTCTCTTTTTACTCCTCCTTGTGCAGGAGGATTGAAAAATGGTCACATCATCTCCAACTTTTCATCCACTGGAAGACTTAATGCTAAACTTCACCAGGTTTGCAGAGCAAGAAGCCAGCAATCAAATCTGGGACTCTTGCATGGCTGCACAAGTAGGATACTGGACAACGTAGATCATGGAGGGAGAGTGTGTATTGTTGTCCATGTAATGCCATAACTTTGCATGGCAGTTGTCAGAGACAGAAGTCATGGTCTCTGGCCTCTGGGTTTTTCATCTGTATTAGACAAACCTAAAATACGAATATAACAGATGCAGAAAGCAGGTTGTCAAAGATGGGGAGAGGATTAAAATAAACTGTGAGTCATATAGTGAGTCAGTCATAAATTTTAATATTTATAAGCAGAGACTGAAGTCTAGTGGTTAGGGGGGAAATGGAGTTGGAACTTTGGAACTTTTTTGCAGTGACTTGCCCTGTGACTGGACAAGTAATTTAATCTTTTTGCCTGAGTTTTCCCCTTCTGTTCTCTTCTAAGTGTGAGCAGTATGAGGCTTAATGAGCGAGACCCCCTACGTGAAAGTCACTAAATGAATCAGTATAACTCTAGTATTTTATCAACATCAGTGATGTAGACTAAAATAAATGAGAAGTTACAGGTGTAGTAACCAAATAAAAGTTGAAGATAAAAATGGCCACTTGACTTTTAAAATAAATATATTTATTATAAGATCACTAATCTTGCTGACAGATTGTTGTCCCAAGTTTTTGACTTCTAAATGCTGTTATCCTCCCTTGTTAGTCAAGTAAAGTGGGTAGGAAGATGGATCAGGCATCACTGGCAGAAATTCTGTTTGGCAAAGAGTTCTTGAACATAACATAAGAATGACCATACTGGGTCAGACCAAAGGTCCACCCAGCCCAGTAATCTGTATACTGATAGAATCAGAGGGGTAGCCGTGTTAGTCTGGAATTGCAGAAGTGACAAAGAGTCCTGTAGCACCTTAAAGACTAACTAAAGTTTTAGTGCATAAGCTTTCGTGGGCTAGTACCCACTGCCAGGTGCCCCAGAGTGACTGAACCTAACAGGTAATGATCAAGTGATCTCTCTCCTGCCATCCATCACCCCGCTCTGACAAACAGAGTCTAGGGACACCAGTCCTTACCCAGCCTGGCTAATAGCCATTAATGGGCTTAACTTCCATGAATTTATCCATTTCTCTTTTAAACCCTGTTATAGACCTAGCCTTCCCAGCGTCCTCAGGCAAGGAGTTCCACAGATTGACTGTGTGCTGAGTGAAGAAGAACTTCCTTTTATTTGTGTTAAACCTGCTGCCCATTCATTTCATTTGGTGGCCCCTAATTCTTGTATTATGGGAACAAGTAAATAACTTTTCCTTATTCCTTTTCTCCACACCACTCATAATTTTATATACCTCTATCAGAGCAGTTCTCAAACTTCCCTGAACCGCGATCCCTTTTTAGAAACTTAACCTCGTGTGGCAACCTTTGTATGTCCGCCGAAAAGCCGCCGAATGAATCACTTCCACATTCGGCAGCTTTTCGGCAGACATGCCAAGTGCTCCCAAGTGTCCACCGAATCCGGAAGTAATCACTTTGGCAGACACTGGGGAGTACTCGGTATGTCCGCCAAAAAGCCGCCAAATGCGGAAGTAATTCATTCGGCAGCTTTTCAGCGGCACCAGGAGATCGTGACCCTTCTGGAAGTGGTCGGCAACCCCCCAGGGTGTCACGTCCCCCCTAGTTTGCGAACCGCTGCTCTGTCATATCCCCCCTTAGTCTACTCTTTTCCAAGCTGAAAAGTCTGGTCTCTTTAACCTCTTCTCATATGAGACCTGTTCCAAGCCCCTAATCATTTTAGTTGCCCTTCTCTGAATTTTTTGAATTCTGAATGCCTTTTTCTAATGCCAGTATATCCTTTTTGAGATGAGGAGACCACATTTGTACACAGTATTCAAGGTGTTGGCACACCATGGGTTTATATAAGGGCGATAAGATATTCTCTGTCTTATTCTCTATCCCTTTTTTAATGATTCCTAACGTCCTGTTTACTTTTTTGATTGCTGCTGCACACTGCATGGATATCTTTAGAGAGCTATCGACGATGACTCCAAATTCTTTTTCCTGATTAGTTGTAGCTAAATTAGCCCCCCATCATATTGTATGTATAGTTGGGGTTATTTTTTCCAGTGTTCATTACTTTACATTTATCCACATTAAATTTCATTTGCCATTTTGTTGCCCAATTACTTAGTTTCGTGAGATCTTTTTGAAGTTCTTCACAGTCTGCTTTGGTCTTAATTATCTTGAGCAGTTTAGTATTATGTGTAAACTTTGCCATCTCACTGTTTACCCCTTCCTCCAAATCACTGATGAATAAGTTGAATAGGATTGACCCTTGGGGAGCACTACTAGTTACCCCTCTCCATTCTGAAAATTTACCATTTATTCCTACCCTTTGTTCCCTGTCTTTTAACCAGTTCTTAGTCCATGAAAGGAGCTTCCCTCTTATCCCATAACAATTTAATTTACATAAGAGCCTTTGGTGAGGGTCCTTGTCAAAGGCTTTCTGGAAATCTAAGTACCTAAATGTTCTTGAAATATTCGTAGTGGCTGTCCATTAGATGAAAAAAGATTTCATTGCTCTCTGCATAGCTTCGGCAAAGTCCTGGGCAGTGGAACTATTCCATCTGGTTTACATGCTAGCTTTTCCGGGCTCTTTGCACCCAGTGACCGTTCTTTGCTGCGACTGCTAAAGGGCTAGCTGTGCATCTCTCCCCTTCTGGTCTCTCTGAGTGCTAGACCTCTTGTCTTCACTTGACCTGGAGAGGAATTCCACAATTCTACTGCTCTTAGATTAGGTCCCGGACTGTAGCACCCTGTGTATCCTCTAGGCCTACCCAGCAGGTCCTACTGGGCTAAACGTGTGGTTCTTCTCTTTGGGCATTTGTGACCAATGGTGTATATGGTAACTAGACAGTCTTTTTAAACAAAATTGTTTATACTCACAGTAGAGCCAAGGGGGATTTTAAAACCATCTACAGGCATGTGTATCATACCAAAGGCTTACCATCCCCTGATGACAACTTAGGCAGGTCTAACTTCAGATACTCCAGTGGGTATTTGTATCAGCATGGTTTCCTGGAACAGATCTCCGACAACTGACTCCTCCTCTTTTGAGTCCCTTTTTAAACTTGTAGAGTGCTTTTGATCTTGTGTTCCCATGTCTCTTCCTGTCCAGCATTATTTCTTTACCAGCTATGGCAGGGGTGGCCAATCTGAGCCTGAGAAGAAGCCAGAATTTGCCAATGTACATTGCCAAGGACCCACAATAGTGTGTCAGCGGCCCCCATCAGCTCCCCTCTCCAGCCCCACTCCCAGTGCCTCTCACCCACCGGCAGCCCTGCCAACTGCAAGCTCAGGGGAGGAGGCAGGAAGGGGTGGAGTGAGGGCAGATCCAAGGGTTGAGCAGTGAGCACACCCCCCCCCCGGAACACTGGAGAGTTGGCACCTGTAGCTCCAGTCCCAGAGTTGATGCCTATACAAGGAGCCGCATATTAACTTCTGAAGAGCCGCATGTGGCTCCGGAGCCACAGGTTCGCCATCCATGTGCTATGGTCTTACCAAGCAATGGCTTATCTGGAGCCATTGTTTTCCTCCCTGCTTGTTCTTCCTGACAGCCCCCACTATTAAATCAACAGATTCATATGTAAACATCCCCAATAATTAGGTTTGCCTACAGTATTTATAAATTATCACAAAACAGTTCCATGTCCATCATGCTTGTCATGAAATATCTTCAAATTTATTTGCATGTATAATGAATGCAAGCTTAGCTTACTGCTTCCACTCACAGTTCTCAGGTGTACACATGCAGAGTCTTGCTCACTTGAATTTTAGCCTGTGATGGATGTTGGGGCTTTGGAGGTGCTGGGGAAGCATGTGCTGCCACCTGTGAGTTGGAGCCATGTCCTTCAAGTAAGTGACAGTCAGCAAGATGTTGTTGGGGACCATTATTAGAACTGAGTTATTTGTGGCAGGAGAACAAGGTGCCAACTTCTCATAAAGAAGAAATTCATTAGACCCTTCCTAAATGAGTTCTCTTGATACTTATATGCTCTCTAACCATTTCTCTATCTCAAATCACATACATTTGCATGTAGATTCTTCTTGTTCTTGTCTATAATCAGTTTGGTTTTAGGGCTTAGTATAATATGAAAGTTGCATTGGTGTGGTGGAAGATCAAGTGTCCATGATTATTTTTAGATCCGTCATCTGCCTTCAGTATTGTCAACTAATTCACAGGCTGTAGTGGGGGTTGAATAGGTCTTCTTTCAGTGATATTATTTCTTACTATCTAGGTCTTCTCTAAAAGAGATACAGGGCAATTGCCTGCCTACCACCCTTATCCCCAGCTGTTCTTTCTAGCCTGGCTCCCTTTCTTTAATTGGTGCAATTTTTCTGTTGCAAAAACTGTGTTCATTTTATCCATCCCATCAACAAAAAAACCCAAAGGTTTCATTTGACCCTTTGACCCCACTCCTGTCCCTGTTCTTTCGTTAGTTGTCCCCCGGAATCATTTGGCTTCCAGGTGCTGTGAACCTCCACTTAGACTGTGGTGGGTGTCCATTAGCGGTGGGCAGGTTTGCACCATCCCACTTCTTGGATCCCGATAGGACAAAGGTGCTGTTCTGCAGAATTTTATTTAGTCCTTTTGTTAACCCTTTTATTGGAATGGGGGTTAGTGAGGAAGAGTGTGGATAGCAATGTATTCAGTATGCTTATGTCTGAGCTTTATATTTCTGTCTCTTGAAAGTGACCGTTGTTGCATTGAAACTGTTCATCAAAGACTGTGTCTACACTAAAAGCATTACAGTGGCACTTGCTACAGCAATGGAAGGGGTCCTCTTCAAAAGGCAGTAGTTCCACTGACCTAGCGGTGTCTATACTTGGACATAGGTTGGCTTAACTACGTCTCTCAGGGATGTGAATTTGGGGCATAAAGGAGGGTTAACTGGGGATATGCCTATACTGTCTGACAGATCAGCGGGCAGCGATCGATCCAGCAGGGGTTGATTTATCGCATCTAATCTAGATATGATAAATCGACCCCCCGAGCACTCTCCCGTCGACTCCTGTACTCCACCGCCATGAGAGGCGCAGGCAGAGTCAACGGGGGAGCGGCAGTAGTCGACTCACCACAGTGAAGACATCACAGTGAGTAGGTCTGAGTACGCTGACTTCAGCTAGGTTATTCACTTTGATCGATTTCCCCTCCCCCACCCCCTCTTCTTGCTAAATTAAGTCCATCATTTTCAGTGTGTATAATCTAGGGAATCTTGTTTGCTCTCTAGCTGCTACTGCATATTGAAGTACCAGTGATTGCCACATGCATTTATCATCTGTACTTGCAAGAAAGCTATGCCCTTTCCTTTAGGAAGGCTGTGTTTATTTGGACCTTTGTAAGCTCTAAGTTTAAACTACTGTATTTAAAATTTAAGCACTACAAGATGATGTGCCTTAAAAGCATTTTGAAACTGTACCTAGTACAGAATTCCACAGCCCACTTATTGAACGGGGTCTGTGGAGACAATGTCTTTCACCTATGCTCTGTGATAATCATAGGACAGTGTTTCTCAAGCTGGGGGCCCTGATCCAGAAAGAGGTAACAAGGCTATTGTATGTCATGATATTGTCCAGCTTTCTTCTGTGCTCCCTTCAGAGCTGGGAAGCTGGAGAGCAGTGGCTGCTGGCTGGACGCCTAGCTCAGAAGGCAATACCACTGCCAGCAGCAGTGCAAAAGTAAGGGTGGCATGGGGGCGGGGGTGGGGGGTTGTCATTTTTTGGGAGGGGTCATCACACCCTTAAATATTTTCAAAAGTGGGCTCAGCAAAAAATGTTTGAGACCCCCCTGTCATAGGGTATGCACAGCAAGCAAACACCCGTGGCTAGCCTGGGTTAGGTGACCCTGGCTACAGGGCTATACAACTGCTGTTTAGACATTTGGGCTTGGGCTCAAGTGTGGGCCCCAGAACCCTCCCTTCTTGTGAGGTGGCATAGCTGGGCGAGGGGGGCCTGGATTTCAGAGCCCAGGTTCCAGCTTGAGCCCAAACGTCTACAGCGCAGGATTACAGCTTTGTATCCCAAGCCCAGGCCTGCCATGGGTGTTTAATTGCTATGTAGACATCCATAGAATTGAAGGCCAGAGGAGACCACTAGATCAGCTTGTCTGTCCTCCTGTATATTACAGGCCACCTGCACACTTCCCCCAACAATGGAAAAGACACCCAGTGAATGAGACCCATGGGAGACAGACTATTATGTGGTACAGGCAGAAAATAGGAGGACAAAGAGAGGGAAATGATTAAATGAGCTATATCCAGATAAACCTGGCAAGTGACCCACACTCATACTACAGATATGTTGATTCAAATGGGAGGGGAGCTGGTGGGAGGATACTTTAGGTGAGGGGTTCTTGTCCCTGGAACTCTCTCCTTGTTCCACAACAACCTATGTTTAGTGAATTTTGGACATGCCACAAGATGCTTCCCCATCCCAATAGGCTTTTGTTGACTGGGATGATTATGGGAGAGGATATTTGAGGTCAGAATTTTTTGCGGGGAGGGAAGAATTGTTTCTTTGGAAACTATGGGTTTTGCCCTTGTTTGTGTGCTCAGCACTGAAATGCTTTATTTAAAATATGTCTTCATAGAAATGCTACAGGGTGCCTAGAGCCTGAAATAAGCTCAATTAATGAATTTGAATAAATAAAGGCCTACAGCCAGAGTCTACCTTCACATGCATTCTTGATTTACAGTGACTTAAGGGAGAGCCCTGGGAAGGGTGGATTGATTGAAATAAAAGCAATTTAAATCACCAATTTTAATTATAATTTAAGTCAGCAAGCAGGAAACATCAATTTAAATAATAGTTTTAATTGTTTTGCATTTATACTTTTTGGTTATTTTCCTAATGATTCTCTTTAGTTGGTAAACCATTAAATGTTGTGTTGGGTTTTTTTTTGCAATTGAATATAGCCTTTACACTAAATTTTGGTGCTTCTTTTTACTAACCAGGAAGATGCATTATAAGGACGTAATAGTCTTATCTGTTAACCTGCTTTAATTGTTAATCCCGTGCTGGACCCAGTGGCCCAGGCTTGCCAGAACAGGCCCCAGCCACAGCGGCAGATCAGCTCCGGTCCCAGTCACACCAGCTGGCAGGATCGGCACCAGCTGCTTACTCGGTTAACTGTCTAAACAACGTATTTTAATAGTTTAGATGGTTAACTTTTAAAATGGTATTTAATGCATTATACCTGAGCACATTTATTTAAACAGTTATTCAGTTTAACTTACATTTATTCACATTTTTAAATTTTACATTTATGTGTTGATGCATTTGTTTACTAGACGGGGTTATGTTTCTTGTGTGTGATTATTTTGTGTCAAGCTCTATTTGGATGGAAATTCAAATTCAGTCAAATGCACATAATATAATGTAAATAATAAAACTGCCTTAAAAAGCTGGGCACATAAGAAATTTATCAAACATGTTTTACATTTAAGACTGGCTTATTATACGAAGGAAATATCTGTAGTTAGTGAATTGAACTCATTGTTTCTCGTCACTGTTTTCTTCAAGATTTTAGAACTAATGGATCTTATCCTCTTACAATTCGTTTTTATTCTTAGGTTGGAAAAGCAAAATAAGCTTTCCCAGTTTTTCAACTCCTAATCGGTTTCTTAACTCTGAATGAACTAGTCATTGAACTGAACTGGTTGAATACACTGAAACGAAAAATAATATTTTCTCTGTACTCGCAAAAGAAGCTACTGCTATCAAAAACTGGGCTAGCACTTCAACAAACTGTGGTTTTGGGTGCTTAGCCAGTGACTTCCTGCCAGTTCAGCGGTTTGGTTTTCCTTAAAACTTGGCAGCAGACATACTGATTAATATTTTTGATGTTTAATTTAAATTATTTTAATAAATTATAATGCTAGGCGCTAATGTTCGTTGTCAATTTCAAATTTAGTTTTAAATTGGTTTATTTTTAAAAAATAAACCTGTATTAAATTTACATTTAAAATCTGATTTTTTTAAAATGTTATTTTAATCTATTTTTATCCATGCTGAACTTGTCAGGCTCATCCAAAAGTGGAGTTTTGCCCCATGCAACTGTAAATTTGTCTTGAAAAATCATTCTTGTTTGACACATGCAACTTTTCCCTACTTCTCTCACCCTAAAACAATCATGGCACAGTCCAGTTTTAGGGGGTTGTTTAGTATTTTGCTTACAGTCTACTTATTTAAGGAAATTTATGCCTGATCCCTTTTAAAATATGTCACTAATCCCTGCAAAAACTGAGACATTAATGGGAATGACAATGTCACTTTCACTAAAGTATCATAGGTGGTCTGATGTCTCTTGTTTCCACTCTAACCCCTTAGTGAGGAAAGTGGGAAGTTGTCTGAGACCTGTTTTTTATCTTCATGTTCAGAGAAGTGTGCTCTAAGTATTGAAAGCCATGAATTGCCCCTGCCCTAAAGGGACAAGTAGTTGATTATAATAAATATAGATTTCTGCTGGAATAATCTGTATCTGAGAAATGAAGTGTTTAAAATGCGGTAAATATTTCAGTTAAGGTTTCAGCAATCACCTGTACTCTATCTCCTGTGCTCCTGCCATACTCCATTAAGAGACCTAAACCACCTTTCTATGCTACCTCTGTTGGGTCAAAACTCATATGTCACCCCTTGCCTGGGCCCCTCATTATTAAGGGATCCTCTTGTAATCCACAGATACTGTGAATAGTAGGCTAAATAGGGATTAAAACGAGTATGGTCTATTTGGGCATGGGAACAGGGCTTTTTGAAAAGCAGAATTGATCTTTATGGGTTAATGCCAGCTTTGTCTTTACACATTTGTCATTGACAGCAAGTTCCCATGCCACATTCAGTCAAGTGCAAATTACTGTTAGGTTACCAAAGGGAGTTTCCAAGAGCCCAATTATGTTCCTCCTTCACTTCTTTCCCATTTTAATGAGTGAATGACTGGAAGAACTCATCACTAGGTGACTTGGAACACATGCCATCTTGTCATCTTCTTGGAAAGGGCAGAGACCTCATTTCTAGCATGGATAGGAAATGCCAGGTCACTGCTTTTGCCTTAGTGGCCTGACATTGTATTGAAAGGTTCCTCCCGGCTTTCTGGTTCCCATGGGAGGGGCTGAACTTTGTAGCTCCGTAGTTGGTATAAACCAAGCTATTTCACTGGCTCCTTCAAGTCCTCACTCTCTTCAAAGACAATATTTCTCCCCCAGAGCAATAAATATCTTGCAAGGCATCTTCCCTTGCCTTAGTGACAATGTCATGCTGACATCTCTGCATCTGGTAGCTTCAATTCTTGGGAATTGTGAATGTGCGTGAGGGGAACTCATATTGTCACACGCTGAGAAAGTTTATTAAGATGGAAGAACTGTGTGGGAGAGGATGGCATAGAAGAAATCAGGGAAATTAGCACTTGAGTAGGTGGGGGTGTCCACTGAAGTATAAAGAGTCAGGAGTTTGGATCAAGCACAAACTGATTTTCTGTAGCGAACAGATAAAATGGGAATGAACACAGAGAAGGAAGACATAAAAAGCAAGTTCTAGATATGCATTTATGAGAATAAGTTATTTTTCCTCCCTTTTTAACTCCATGCTGGTGAAATGAGCCCCGAAGTCTCTGTTTATTCCCAAAATAGGCATGGTATAGGCAGTGCCGAAGAAGATTCCCTCATATCACCTCTTATCACAATATTTTACCACTGGAAAAACCATCACTGAGGTGAGGGGGAAGTTCAGTCTTTGCATGCTGGTCCCTGTCAGCCATCCAGTCTCCCTATGAAAATAGGTTAGTTACCTGACAGACCATAAGATAACTAAATTGTAAACCAGGTATTTCAGGTCAAACACCACAGACTCCGTCTACATCAGTGGCTCTCAAACTCTTTTACTGGAGACCCCTTTTACACAGCCAGCCTCTGAGCGCGACCCCCCCAATACATTAAAAATACTTGTTTGTATATTTAACACCATTATAAATGCTGGAGGCAAAGTGGGGTTTGGGGTAGAGGCTGACAGCTCACGACCCCCATGTAATCACATCGTGACCCCCTGAAGGGTCCCGACCCCCAGTTTGAGAACCCCTGGTCTACATCATTGCTAATGCTGGTTCAGTTTCACTGGAGATTTTTTCCAAAGCTTTCCTGCAACTAACACTAATTTAGCTGCACCATGTTATTAATAGTGATAATTATTAGTCCAGTCTAGATGGGCTGCCAGTGTTTGTAAGTGTCCGGTAGCCATGCTAAGATCAGCTCTAATCTACAGTGTTTAGAACACTGATGGCCCATTTTACATTAAAACTCCCATCAATGCTAACTAGCGGAGATAAATAATGCTAGTAAGAGGAAACTTTCTAAAAGTGTACTTGGTGTAGTACTTTTTTTATGTAGGATGTGGAAAGTTAACCGTTAAAATGCCCCATCTGGTTGATTTTATGGCACGGGTTAACTTTTCACAGAGGAGTTGGAGATGAACATTCAAGCACTGCCTTCCTTCAGCGATTTGCAGAGTGCAATCTATTCACATTGGTGGGCATTCGGTATCCAAGCTGAGGGCAGGATACAGCCCTGAGTCAGGTAAAAAGCATCTGGGAAGGGAGTGCCAGGAGGGAATGGGGGAATGATTTTGTTTGTTTTTTTATTCTGCAAGCACTTAGGGGAAGGAAGGAGGCTAGGGATAGACCAATTTTAACTTCTTTATTAGTGAGCTGTACTATATAAAGCCTAATTATCCAGCCACCAAGATCATCAGGTCAGGTAACCTGAGAGGAGCATAATCTTTAGCTGCAGCAAAGAGATGAGGGAGGGAAGGGATACACTAGAGTTTGGAGGGGAATTGAAAAAAGGCAAAGCTTGAGTTGGTAATGGCAGAAAGGCAGCTGTCACTAAGGATAGCGTCTGGGTCTGGGCATGTGTCAAGTGCCAAGAACTAACTGTTTGCAGACTTTTCTTGGGCTGCAGAGCATGTTATCATTCTATAAATAATTGCTAGCAAAATCCTAAACCGTCTCAGCTGACAGATGATTCAGCAGCTGCTGAGTCACAGGCAGGGCTTGGTGATTGCACAGTGATGGCTCATTAGTGTGCTCAGATGAAGAACATCAAAGGCTTTCTTGCTGCCAGGGTAAATGGTGCTCCTTGTCAGCTTTGAAGAATGTGAGTTCTGGACCCCATGCTTTGAGAGAGAAGGGGTTTGTGACAGTAGTGATAAAACAGTTTTTTAGTGCAGTCTTGCTCCCTCTATATTACACACCCACACACACCGTTTACTTGTGGTCTGTCTCCTCTGGAAGTGGAAGGTGACAGAGAGGACTCATGGAAGTGAACACCAAGACAGGTAAAACTGTCTACTGATGGTGAAATATCCCAATTTAAATTCCCTAGGATTAGGAATATATGTCTCATAAACAATACCAGCTTTACTATGATGCCCATGCCAGATCCACCCTGGGAAGGGACCCATAACGATTCTAGCACCGGGGCTGCAG
The DNA here is from genome assembly GCA_007922305.1 of Dermatemys mawii. Taxonomy (NCBI): domain Eukaryota; kingdom Metazoa; phylum Chordata; order Testudines; family Dermatemydidae; genus Dermatemys; species Dermatemys mawii. Next base: position 31,759,681 of record ML677351.1, read on the forward strand.
CAGGAGAAGGGACTCAGAGAGCTCCGGTCCCAGGGCCATGGCAGAGGGTTCAGAGACATCCCAGTTTAAGTTTATGAAGAGCCATCAGCTGGAAAGTAGCTCTCCTTAACTGGAAAGAAGAGTTCTTTATGAGCAAGGCCAGATTAACCTTTTGCGGGCTTGGCGCCAAACATATTTGTGGGGCCTGTCGGGGAATGAATGTGGCTCCTGGATCCCAACCTGCAATAGTGAGGGCTTGAGACGTCCTTCAATCCTGGGGTTGTGTGGGGGCTGACAGGTCCTCCGGCCCTGGGGCTGTAGCAGGGGGTCAGAGAGAGAGTGCAACTTTCAAATGTAGAATTTTATTTTTTTATTTTTTTTTTTTACACAACTGTACTCAAACATAAAACAATGTAAAACATCTTATTTACCTTGCAATTCTAGCTACAAAAGTACCATCTGAATGCCTGTGCTCACTTTCAGGAGACGTAAATAAGAAGCGGGCAGCATTATCCCCTGCAAATGTAAACAAACTTGTTTGTCTTAGCAATTGACTGAACAAGAAGTAGGACCGAATGGACTTGTAGGCTCTAAAGTTTTGCATTGTTTTGTTTTTGAGTGCAATTATATAACAAAAAAAAATCAATATTTGTAAGTCACACTTTCAGGATAAAGAGACTATTTCTTTTGTTTTTTACAGTAATATTTGTAATAATAATAAAAAGTGAGCACTGTACACTTTGTATTAGCTCTTGTATTTGAAATCAATATATTTTAAAATGTAGAAAAACATTGACAAATATTTATAATAAACAATAGAATACCAATTTAAATTTAATAGTGCGATTAAAACTGCAATTAATCACAAAATTTTTTTAATCAAGTTAATTTGTTTTGAGTTAATTGCTTGAGTTAACTGCAATTAAATGACAACCCTAGCAGTAGCCAATATAGACCATTTTGTATGTATAGTTGGGGTTATGTTTTCCAGTGTGCATTACTTTGCATTTATCAATATTAAATTTCATCTACCATTTTGTAGCCCAGTTATCCACTTTTGTGAGATTCCTTTGTAACTCTTCGCAGTCTATTTTGGCCTTACCTATCTTGAGTAATTTTATATCATCTGAAAACTTTTCTGCCTCACTGTTTATTCCTTTTTCCAGATCATTTACAAATATGTTGAACAGCATTGGTCCCAGTACAGACACTTGGGGGACCCCCCCCCCATTTATTCTCTCAATTCTGAAAACAAAGCAGTTCTTCCCTTCGTTTCTTATCTTTTTAATCAGTTAGTGAGCCATGAGAGGACTTTCCCCCTTATCCCAAGACTGCTTACTTTGCTTAAGAGACTTTGGTGAGGGACCTTGTCAAAGGCTTTTCGAAAGTCTAAGTACATTATATCCACTGGATCACCCTTGTCCACCTTTATTGACCTCTTTGAGAGAATTTAGATAGATTGGTGAGGCATGATTTTCCTTTACCGAAGCTGTGTTGAATCTTCCCCAACAAATTGTGTCCAGCTATGTGTCTAATAATTCTGTTCTTCACTATAGTTTCAACTAGTTTGCCTGGTACTGAAATTAGGTTTACTGGCCTGTAATTTCCAGGATTGCCTCTGGAGTGTTTTTTAAAAATTGGCATCACATTAGCTATCCTCCAGTCATCTGATACAGAAGTTAATTTAAGTGATAAATTACATAAAATTTCATATGTGACTTCCTTCAGAAATCTTGGGTGAATACCATCTGTTCCTGGTGACATATTACTATTACATTTATCAGTTAAACCTCCTATATTCACACCTCAATCTGGGACAGTTCTTCAGATTTGTCCCTAAAAAGTATGGCTGCAGTGTGGGAATCATCCTCACATTCTCTACAGCAACGGTTCTCAAACTGTGGGTTGGGACCCCAAAGTGAGTCACGACCGCATTTTAGTGGGGTGTCCAGGGCTGGATTAGATTTACTGGGGCCGAACCGCAAGCCCCGCTACCCGGGACTAAAGCCGAAGCCCAAGGATTACAGCCCTGGGCAATAGGGCTCAGGTTACAGTGTCCCTTCCTGGGGCTGAAGTCCTTTGGCTTTCCCCCTCCTTCACATTTGGGCTTTACCCGCACCCGCCCAAGGGACGGAGAGGCTTGGGCAGGCTCAAGTTTCAATTCCCCCCTCCTGGGGTCATGAGGTAATTTTTGTTGTCAGAAGGGGATTGCGATGCACTGAAGTTTGAAAATCTCTGCTCTACAGTGTAGTTTGATGCAGATAATTCATTTAGCTTTTCCATGCTGGTCTTGTCTTCCCTGAGTGCTCATATAGCACCTCAGTCATCCAGTGGCCCCACCAATTGGTTTGCAAGCTTCCTGCTTCTGATGTATTTAAAAAAAATTCTGTTGTTAGTTTATGTGTCTTTTGCTAGTTGCTTCTCAAATTCTTTTTTGGGCTGCCAAATCATACTCTTACACTTGACTTGCCAGAGTTTATGCAACTTGAAATTGTCTACCATAGGATTTGACTTCCAATTATTAAATGAGACCTTTTTGCCTCTAACAACCTCTTTTACTCTGTTTAGTCTTTTTTTCCCCCCCCTTGCTGTTTTTTTTATTTGGGGGTATTTATTTAATCTGAGTCTCTTACGGTGTTTTTAAAAACGTTTTAATGCAGCTTGCAGGCATTTCACTCTTGTGACTGTTCCTTTCAATTTCCATTTAAGTAGCTTCCTCATTTTTGTGTGGTTTCCCTTCTTGAAGTTAAATGCTACTGTGGCGAGTTTCTTTGGTATCCCCCTGCCCAGGAAGTTAAATTTATTACATTATGGTTGCTGTTACCAAGCTGTACAGCTATATTCACCTCTTGAGTACAAGATCTGGTCCCACTTGGAACCAAATCAAGAATTGCCTCTTCCTTTCTCGGTTCCAGGACTAGCTGCACTGAGAAGCAGTCGTTAATGGTGTCTAGAAATGGTACCTCTGGATCATATCCTGAAGTGACATATACCAGTCAATATGTGGATAGTTGAAATCCCTCATTATTATTGAGTTTTCTGTTTTTATAGCTTTTTAAATCTTCCTCAGTCACCCTCTTGATTACGTGGTCAGTAGTATGTTCCTACAGCTATACCCTTATTGTTCAAACATGGAATGTCTATCGATAGAGATTCTGTAGTGTGATTTGATTCATTTAAGATTTTTACTATATTTGACTCTATGCTTTCTTTCTCACATAATGCCACTCCCCCTCCAGCACGACCTACTCTCATCCCAATATATTTTGAATTCTGGTATTAGTGTCCCATTGATTACCATCGTTCCGCTAAGTTTTTGTGATGCCTGTTATAGCAATATCTTCATTTAATACCAGGCACTCAAGTTCACCCATCTTAGTATTTAGATTTCTAGCATTTGTATACAAATACTTATAGAATTTGTCAATCTTTAGTTGTCTGCCTTCATATGATGTAATTGAATGGGATTCCTTTTCATTTGACTGTTTCTCTTCAGTTCCCATTTGTATGGTATCAATTTTTATCTTCTCTTTGTTAGTAGGATATAGAGGATCCCTGTTCAGAGTTCCTCCCTAAGGGGATGTGTCTGTTCAAATTGTGTGCTCTTCTGTACCTGTCAGCTTTCCCCCTGCCCTTAATTTAAACACTCCTCAATGACCCTCTTTAATTTTATATGCCAGCAGTTTGGTTCCATTTTGGTTTGGCAGAACCTATCTTTCCTGGATTGGCTCCTCCTTTCACAAAGGGTTCTGCAGTTCCTAATAAATCTAAAACCCTCCTCTATATACCTTTGTTTCATCCACACATTGATGCCCTGCCATTCTGCCTAACTGGCCTTGGTGGTGGAACTGAAAGCATTTCAGAGAGTGCTACCATGGAGCTCCTAGACTTGAATCTCTTATCTAACAGCCTACATTTGGCCTCCAGAACCTCTCTCCTACCTTTCCCTATGTCATTGGTACCCACATGAACCACATCACTACCTCCTCTCCAGCACTGCATAGAAGTCTGTCTAGATGTCTTGAGAGATCTGCAACCTTCGTACCTGGCATGCAATTCACCATGCGGTTCTCTTGGTCATCATAATATATCTATATCATTATCATCATTATCTATATTTCTAATGATCAAATTTCCCATTATTATTACTGGTCTCTTCCTAACAACTGAGGTCCCCTCCCCCAGTGCATGAAGATACTATTACATCATCTGGAACAAGAGTCCCAACTATGAGATCATTTCCCTCTGCTCCACTTTAGTGTTCTCCTTCCTTGAGACTTTCATCCTCCTCAACGGCACAGAGGCAGTGGAACCACTCTACTGTGTCCTGGAAAGTCTTGTCTTTGTACCTCTGTCTCCTTTAGCTCCTCCAGTTCACACACTCTGGCTCCAAGAGCCTGTGACACAAACTGCTTGCATTGACGACATACATACGCCACCTGTCCATAAGGCAGGTAATTGTACATCCTGCATTCAGTGCAATAAACTGGGTAGCCCCGCTCCTGGTTCTGGGCTTCTGCCTTCATTACTCCTGTAGCTATTTTTTGGGCATGCGTGGGGGAGAGTAAAGGGTAAGGTGTTTATTGGCCTAAATTTAGAGAATGTTAGATTTATCTGGCTCTCAAGCTCCCTCTCTAAACTCCCCTGCTAGCGCTTCTGGTTGCTTAGAAGCTGCCTTTTTAACCCCCAGTTCTCCCTGAGTAGCCCCATCCCCTGGTTTACAGATCCTTAAAGGTTTAGGGATCAAAGCCTTGTTAAGATGCTCTCAGCCTTGCCTGGCAGGCCATAGGCTCAGGACATGGCGCCTCAATCAGACCACACTATAAACTTCAGGCAGGCAGCCACACTGCAAGCGCACAGACAGACAACAGACTCACCCAAAATATCATGTTGTCACTCCTTCTTCACCTGGAGAATTTCTTCATTGAACTCGCCAAATGTCAAACTGTGATTTATTTCTGTGTGATATGTCTCATTGTAGACTTTTGGTGCTTGCTTCTAGTTGTAAGTCTCAGTTGATCATGTAGCACTATAAGAACTCAAAGGCAAGTGATATTTAATGTTACAGCAGAGTAGGTAGAACTGAAATCTATTAAGTAGTATGGTAGAAAAAAGTCACTAGCGTTTTCCCATTTTGCAGTGAAAGCAGTGTGTTGTCTAATTGTCCTGTGGTGTTAGTTGCATTATTAATACGCAAAGAGAGTATTGAAGGATGGGGAAGAGGAAATGAGAAACTATTATCTTTAGTGATCCTTCCTTTTTAGGTTTTGGTAACCTGGATCAAAACTGTTTTAAGTGAGGAAAAATAATTTTATAGTCCATCTTCTTTTCCTTGCAGTATACATGAAATTTCAGTGTACCTGATATGACGGACCCAGACGTCCTCACTGAAGTCCCAGCGGCTCTGAAGCGCCTTGCCAAGTATGTGGTGCGTGGTTTTTATGGCATTGAACATGCTTTGGCTCTGGACATCCTCATCCGGAATCCCTGCGTAAAAGAGGAGGACATGTTGGAGCTGCTGAAGTTTGATCGGAAGCAACTGCGGGCAGTTCTCAACACCCTCAAGGGGGACAAGTTCATCAAATGCAGGATGAGAGTGGAGACAGCTCCGGATGGCAAAACCACCCGGCACAACTACTATTTCATCAATTATCGCTTGCTGGTCAATGTGGTGAAGTACAAGCTGGACCACATGAGGAGGAGGATTGAGACGGACGAGAGAGACTCCACCAATCGTGCCTCCTTCAAATGTCCTATTTGTTTCAGCACCTTCACAGATTTGGAGGCCAATCAGCTGTTTGATCCTATGACCGGTATGGTGCAAGCATCAAATACTATTGTTTTTTCTTTCATCATTTAGGCTCCAGAATTTCAGGAAATGCAGTGCTTTTCAGTAGTGAAACATACTTTGGTGATCTTTCTCCTGGGTATCCTGGAGCTGGGGCACTATGCTTCAACAGGTGCTAATATTAGAATGAAATACAAAATTCCTTATTGTTTGTAATCAAAGATTCTATGTTGCTTCTTGAAAGAGCAGGAGTGTTAGATGCTCAGCAGACTGACCAGATTTCAACATGGGTAATTACATGGTCATCTTAGTTTTCCCTTTCAATTCAAATAGAGCTTGGTATTCTTTGCTTCCTGACCCCAACTGTTCTGTAGTATTGCCACGTTTTGCCCCAGTGGTTGGCTGTGTTTTGGTGATGGATGCAGTATTACTTATATAGTTGTACAATCCAGGAACACCGTTTATAAAGTAAATACTTGTAAGGATGTTTGGGTAAAAGGTAGTATAGAAATTAAAGCTCAGTATCACAATCAAATTCAAAGGAGAATAAAGCAGGGTGTCCTTGTTAGTAGTAAGCAGCCTTTCACCACATGCTGCTCTTGCCTGTACATAAAAAAAGCCATACTGGGTCAGAACAAAGGTCCATCTAGCCCAGTATCCTGTCTTCTGACAGTGGTCAATGCCAGGTGCTCCTGAGGGAATGAACAGAACAAGTAATCCTCAAGTGATCCATCCCCTGTTGCCCATTCCCAGTTTCTGGCAAACAGAGGCAAGAGACACCAACCCTGCCCATCCTGACTAATAGCCATTGATAGACCTATCCTCCATGAATTTATCTAGTTATTTTTTGAATAGTTATAGTCCTAGCCTTCACAACATCCTCTGGCAAGGAGTTCCACAGCTTAACTGTGCGTTGAGTGAAAAAATACTTCCTTTTGTTTATTTTAAACCTGGTGCCTATTAATTTCATTTGGTGACCCATAGTTCTTGTGTTCTGAGAAGGAGTAAATAGCACTTCCTTATTTACCTTCTCCACACCAGTCATGATTTTATAGACCTCTCTGATATCCCCCCGATAGTCGTCTCTTTTCCCAGCTGAAAAATCCTAGTTTTATTAATCTCTCCTCATACGACAGACGTTCCATACCCCTAATCATTTTTGTTGCCCTTTTCTGAACCTTTTCAAAGTCCAGTATATATTTTTTGAGATGGAGTGATCACATCTGTACTCAGTATTCAAAATGTGGGCTTGCCATGGATTTATATAGAGGCAATATAATATTTTTTTGTCTTATTATCTATCCCTTTCTTAATGATTTTTAACATTCTGCTTACTTTTTTGACTGCTGCTGCACATTGAGTGGATGTTTTCAGAGAACTATCCACAGTGACTCCAAGATTTCTTTCTTGAGTGGTAACAGCTAATTTAGACCCCATCATTTTATAGATGGGATTATATTTTCCAATGTGCACTACTTTGCATTTATCAGCATTGTGGTTGGTTGTGTGTAGTTTACTGTTAGGATCTATTGGGGTAACAATGGAAATAGTCAGGAAAGTAAAAAGAAATATATTACTGCTTAAAGTCAAATAGTCATTAAATAAATCTGCCAGATTTGTCCATGATTGAGAGTAAACAAGATTTTTCTTTGCATGATTGCTCACATGATATTCCACTGTTGATGCACAACTTTTAAACAGGCTGTTTTTTGGGGTTTTTTTGGTTTTTTTTTGCTGGGGGCTGTATCTCGGGAACTCTTTGGTTCAAATGTCCCCAAATTTGGCTTGTTAACAGACTCCCATGTGCAAATGATACATGTCAAATTTCAAGGCAATCTGAGTAATTGTAGATTTTAGAGCACTTGGAAAAGTTGAGCTTTAAACAGAAAGCTGGTCTTAACTTTTATCTTGGGGTTGTTGTTCTGCTGCAGTATAGCTGGAGGTAGAGATGAAAATGGCAGATAGCTAAAGTAAAGCACTATCTCTTACAGAGGCCTCTGGGGGAAAATGTTAATCTTTTGTTCTGTGTCCTTTTAAAACCATGCAATCTGCAGAAATGTACTTTTTACAGGCGAGTGTTGCAAGATTGTCAGAATTTAAATAACTCAGTACCATCTCTTCAAATGGATTTTTTTAGTACTTAAGAGAAACACAAGGCATTAAATATCCACAAGTACATTCTGTTGTTCATGTGGGTCAGCCACATGCTATATGTGAGAGAGTACAAGCTTCAGTGTTTTCTTAACCGGCAGAGGGAGACGCTCTGTTCTGTCTGGAGACAGTGGTTGGGGAAGATGAATTTGTTAACCGTGATCAACATAGAAGGCATTTGATAGCTTTGTTTTCTGTTGCTCAGGTTAATCGAGTCTGGGTGGGTGATGCACGCCTTTGATGTTTCTTCCCCCTTCTCATAGGCCAGTCATATTTGTGAATCTGACATAGTGTAACATTTGGTTGTCAGATTCAAGGTTAATCTGAAAGAAAAATTACGTGACTAGAAACTGCAAGGGAGAGTGGGTTGTGGCAAGGGAGAGACAGAAGCTAGAGATCCCACATTGAATTTAACAGACTTGTGTTGGGCTCTATTATTTATAGTACTCCATTGAAATAGTGCATTTTACTGAAAAACTAAACTCTGTCAGAGTATTTTACCAGGATAATATCTGAATTTGATTTTAAAGCTAGAAAGAAAATAAATGTAAGTTTCCCTGTGGTTGAAGTAAGATATCTCTTTCTCTCCTTCTTCCCCCTTCTCTACCTCTCTCCCCTACCCCACCCATATTCACATAATCCTTTTATTGTACCACATTGCTTTCTGTCTCTGTTATTGTGAGAAAAATCTTAAGGTAAACATACTGCATTTATTATTGGGTTGGTTTTATGTTCTAGTACAGAATGGGACATGCATTCATAGACTGGGCAATGGCTTGTTCAATCTAATTTTTAAAATAAGACACTAAAGAAGGTACTATATAGGGTATCCATGTGTTGGAAAGGGGATTAAATAGATGCCCTGATAGGTTTCTTCCATCACTATATTCTCCTGCTACATGGAATTAGAAGCAGTTAACCCTTTCCTCCCTGACTCTTTGCTCTTGCATTTGTAATAATAATCTCAGTGCTATTTTAGTGTTGTCAGTTTCCTGCATGGTAGCAGTGGCATATTGTTAATATAATTAATTGAAATTTAAGATGCGTAAGGAAGGAGAGATCTAAATGCTAAAATAAAAATCAGTGGAGTTTTTTTGTTTGTTTTAATTTCAGTCCTGCACTGCATAGTCTTGTGCTTAACAGCAGTGTTCCACTGTATAACACACTTAGTTTGAAATCAGAAGGGTAGCCATGTTAGTCTGGATCTGTAGAAGCGACAAAGAGTCCTGTGGCATCTTAAAGACTAACAAAAGTATTGAAGCATAGGCTTTCGTGCATCCGACGAAGTGGGTATTAACCCACGAAAGCTTATGCTTCAATACTTTTGTTAGCCTTTAAGGTGCCACAGGAGTCTATGTCGCTTCCACACTTAGTTTGCTTTTCTCTAGCACCTTTCAAATTCCAGCTGTCTCAAAGCGTCTTGAGCTAAGGTAAGGCAGTACCTGTGGAACTGAGCTCTCATGTGGCCTGGAATGTCTTATTGAGGAAAGAGATTTTGACCAAACTTCTATTGGGCCTTGAGCATCTCCAATCTTAAAATCCCATAATTTTTCTGGGTGCCCAGCTTCTCACTTCATCCCTTCCAGAGTATTCTAAACACATCTGCCAAAAGCCTCAGTTTTCTCTCACTATTCAGTCTCCCCACTTTCTCACCTCAGACCCTGCACTAACTTGCAGTCTTCTGCATCACGTAGAAATTACATGCTTTCAAGGCTCCACATAACTTGCCTAACCTACACTTTTCCTAATTTGTTTTCTAAAGCCCACCCACCCATTTCCTTTTCTTGTGTTGCCCATTCTCACCTCTCATCTCTTCTCATTTTTGATGGCTTCCCTTGTCCACTTCTCACTCTGTCTCTTCATTCTGCTCTTTCCTATCCCGCCTTCAAAAAAAAATTACTAAGAGCCGTGTGTTCCATGAAGTGTTCAAGCTGTGTAACTATCCTTTTCTTTGTTCAGTAATAGTATTGAATCATAACCTTAGACCACAAGATCTTTGGAGCAGGTATTGTGGCTATATTTTATCTACTGTACAGGGCCATGAACATAAATATCAATGATTTTAAAAAACCCAGCCAACTCTACAACCTCCAGCAGGTCTGGAAAATCCATTTGTTTGCTCATCACTGTCATGTCAGAATTTTTTCCTGGAAAGGTCCCTAAGCCTTTCCATTTCAAAGAACTTCAGCTTCTATTTTTAAGTTTTTCACCACCATGGTTGCAAAGATAGCTTTTCATTTGTGACCTTTATGTAAACTAATGTAGTGTTACCATCATGAATCTGTAACCACAATTTGAGGGTCTTTGTCACTGCTCAGAGCTACCTCAGATAGCAGCAAAATGAAACTGACCAGACTCTGCTCACTTTCACTGCTGCTCAGAAATGGGATTGGTAATCCTGTCTGTTTCACTCTGCCTCATTTTGGCAATCTCTAACCTACACCCAAAGACAAATGGAGAAATTCAAACTATAGATAAGGCACACACATTCAATACTAATGGTAATGGTTAGAATGGCTCCTCAAGGGATTTGGTAGATAGTCCATTACTTAAAATCTTTAAATCAAGTTTGTATGTCTATCTGAAATACTTCAGTTTAACCACAAGTTATTGGACATTCAGGAATTAGTAGGTGCAAGTTTATGGTTAGCACCATGCAAAATGTCAAATGAGATGATCATAACTGTCCTTCTTGGCCTTACAATTATGATTCACTGGACCTGTTGCTCCTAGAGTCCTGGTGGCCATCCTCTCATATTTTGAAGTGATGTCTGTGACATTACCCAGGGTACAGTCTGGACTGATGAACTGTGTCCACTCAGTTCTCCAACCTTGGGGTGCCTTTTACACTGCTTTGCTGTGAGAGCAACCACTCTTGGTCTGTTTACACAAAGCCTCCCGCATTTAATTTACTCCCAGTTATTGTATATGAATGCTATAGCCAGCCACTCTTGAATTACACTGTGGAGCAACACCAGCAAGCTCTCAGTCCCAGCCTCTCCAGAGAAATGTATGTCTTGTACTGTCCAGCTCTCTCTTGAACAATAAATCCTGTTATCTGAAATACTTTCCCAAACACTTCAGTACAAACACACTGAAGTTTAGCTAAAATAAATATATATTATCTACAAAAGAGAGATTTTAAATGAATATAAGTAATGAGGCATAAAAGTCAGAATTGGTTACAAGAAAATAAGGGTAAAACATAACTAATGCCTAACTTAAGCTAAATGAATTCAAAGCAAAATCTCTCTCACCACATGTTTCTGCCGTCTTACTGGCTGACTTTCTTACAGTCAGAATCCCTCCCCTGGTCTAAAGCTGTTTCTTTTCTTCTTTAGGTGTTGTGGTAGAGAGAAAGGGAGGAATAATATGGGGTGTCTCCTTTCCTTTCTCACAGTTTTTTCTCTTCTTCAAGAATCATCTCCAGCTAAGGTTCAGGATACAGAAAGTCTGTGTGGACATGAACCCCAAGTTGTTTTTGTGTCAAGATGTAGATTTTTTTGGCCACGCCCACTTTCCTGCCAAAAAATGGCCACTTAACCACGTGATGGTTCATTTGATTTTGTTGACACCTGGCTGAGGTGTTGGCTAGCGTTTTGTCTCTGGGGAACTGATTTGTAACTGCTCTCGAGACTTGAAACATGTCTTTCAGTAATAGCATGCAGTAGAATCTTATAACTTTGTAACAGTGTTACCATATATATTTTACCAGGACAATAATGGTCAGCAAATGATGAGTTTTCAAATGATACCTAGCATAAGGGACAGCCATACTGGGTCATACCAAAGGTCCATCTAGCCCAGTATCCTATCTTCAGACAGTCAGGTACTTCAGAAGGAATGAACAGAACAGATAATCATTGAGTGATCCATCCCCGGTTGCCCACTCACAAGGCATACTTTATATGAAATATATCATAGTCCTGTAAAAGGGGTGCACATAGGGGTACAGACTATCTCATCACCTGGCTGGTATGTCTAATCTTCCCGACTATTAGGCGTCTGCTAAATTTTTCATGCCATGACCTATAGTGTTCCTGCTGTGTCTATCTGGATGAGTTTTGTCAATACACGCACAGAAAATATGTGCTACGTACACCCCTCTCTTGGCTTTACAAATCCAAACACATACAAATGGAAAGGCGTCCCTAACTCCTTTGTGAATATTGCTAAGCCATTGCCACTTCAGTGGAAAAGGTTGTTCCTGCAGCTTTCTTGCCTTGTATTATTCTGCTGACTCGCTGTTCTTTTGAAGGTGTATGCCTGTTAATACCATCCCCCAAGTGTGTTATCCTTTTAGACATGGACATCTGTTTAGATGTCAGATCAAGAACACACGTGGAATCCTATTACTTGGGTTGCAGTAGATTGTATTGTTGGATTCATATTTAAACTTACAGCATGCAAACCTAGCCAGTGTCCACGCTGCTGCTAAAAACTTACTCTGCTGTGAAGGGGCTTAGATTTGCAGGATAGGACTAAAGAGCAAGATTTTAGCCTGTAGTGGGGTCTTTTGTTGCATTGGTAAATATCTGAGCCAGCACTGGCAGCAGGAGAAAGTATGGGAGGCTCCTGAAATACAACACATCTAGAACGAATGGCAGAGTCAGAATTTTATAGCATCTTGAAATTTAAAGTAGACCTATAACAGAGTAAAGCATTGGTTAGGTGATTTTACCCTACCTAACAAGGTAAAGGCCTAATCCTTCTATAGTTGATGACTGATTATGATGTTATATGTTGTATGAGTTATATCAGGACTGTACAACATGCGGCACAGGGGCCATAAGTGGCCCGCATGGGCTCGCTGTGCGGCCCACGGGGGATAAGTAGGGTGGGGCAAGCCAAGTGCTGGGGTGGAGGGAAGCAGATGGGGGCTGGGTGAGGGCGGGGCTTTTCGGCCCGCAGCTGGTTTTGTTGCAGTAATATGGCCCTCGCTGCTTTCCGAGTTGTGCAGGCCTGAGTTATATAAAAGTAAGTTTTGTAGGCCTGCATAATTGTGTGGTTGTTATAACCTCTGTATAACCTTTGAGAGATGGGGAAGTGCAAACAGAGGTTCCGGGGAAAGAATACTAACATTTTGGTCATTCTGTTACCGTGTTTTTGTAGTGTCTAAGCTAAACAAGGGAAGTCCCTGTCAAATAATAGGACTAATAATTTTCTTTATGCTAAAAAGGTGAACAGCTTGTTATGTAAGTTATTGTGTAATTCTTAACATCATGTATGGCAATAACTATGTCCCAATAGTAAAGGAAATATTTGGAGTAGTGTGATGGCGCGGACCAGCCTCGCACTAGCCCAGGCAGGGACAGGCCACAAGCTCTGGCAGCGGAAGTCCCGCCCCCGCAATACTGGGCATGCTCCAAGTGCTCTGGCTGTATAAAGGGAGGGAGTTCAGCTCATTTGGGGCTGGTGGCCGTAGGAGAAGGATGTGCCTGGGGAGCTCCTGCGGAGGACCAGCCACAGCCTGAAGGAGCCGAAGCTGGAGCCTGAGCCTGAGGCCTGCCCTAGCTTGCCTGAAGCCCAGGACTGGAAACAGCCAGAGGGGACGCCTGACCTGACAGTTTGCAGAGGAACTGGAGACGCCTGGGTGATGCTGTCGACAGACCTGGTAGGAACTGAAGGTGGTGGAGTGGTACCTCCCACCCGGGGAGACTCAGCGTGGTTCGGTTAGACCCCCGTGCTGAGTCAGTGGCGAGGTGCAGTGCCACTGTTAGGGCCCTGGATTGGGGCCCGGTGGAGTCGGGTGGGCCCGGGCCCCCCTACCTGGGCCGCCACACCCCCAGATGGGTGACCCCCTGCCTAGACTCCGGCCATTAGGCCTCGCTGCCCTATCTCAAGGGCTACTCTATTGACTCTGGCCCTCAGGCCTCACTGCCCTGTTGCAAGGGCTGCTCCATTGACTGTGGCCATTAGTCTTCATTGCCCTGCTACCCGGGGGTGAATATAGACTGTGGCCGCTAGACCACACCACCCTGCTACCCGGGGGCGACTATAGACTCAAGCTGCTAGGCCTATTTGCCCCGCTACCCGGGGGCGACTATAGACTCTGGCCACTAGGCCACACTGCCCCGCTACTGAGGGTGACTATAGACTCTGGCCGCTAGGCCCCATTACCCGGGGTGACTCTAGACTCTGGCCGCTAGGCCAATTTGCCCTGTTACCTGAGGGCAAGTGTAGGCTTCGGCCACTAGGCCAAGCTGCCCTGTGGCACGGGTGGCCCTGTAAGACTCTGGCCATTGGGCCGTGCTGCCCCGGCCTGAGGGGCCGGAACCCTCACAAGTAGTGAATGAGAAGGAGCGTCAGTAAAAGATTATTTAATACTGTGTATAAAAGATCCTATCAGAAACTAGCATCTCTTCCTTCCTCCTTGTAAATTTAGCCAGTTCACTGGCCTGCTACATTCCACCTGGTCCATGGGGTGTAACACTCTGTACCTGTGTACGTGCATCCTGCTCCTTGGATTTAACAACTTGCTATAAGGAATGGTTTTTCTGCTTTCTATGGGTTTGATGAGGTAACCTGTGGGCCTGGAGGAATTGGTCCTGAAATATCCTTACAAGACCCATTGAATTCCATTTTCTCTATGTCTTCGTTGACTCCATTACTGAATGTCCCTGGCAAGAAAAGGGTAGAGGTGACTATACCGGTGATAAAGTTCAGTGTGCATGCACGTCTTCAGCTATGAGATGGAATTTGAATTCTTCAGGCATGTAGGTGTATCCTTGTGAATTTGGGGATCTTGTTGCTAGATATTTTTATGTTTTTTGATGCTGTTGATCACCAAATTCCACTGGGCAACCTCCAAGAAATTGCAGGGTGAATGGAAATGGCTCTGGTTCTTCTCAGACTAACCCAAGAGAGGGTTATAATAGGCAACAGATACTGTATCTTCAAACCCCTCTATGTGGCATTCAACAAGTCTTAATTTTCTCCCCTATTTTTTCAATGCAGGGAGGATAATTTTGAGGCAGTGGAGGACACCTACCTCTAAATCACCTTTATACCCAATATAACCAGCACCATCTTCTCAGCTAGACACTGCCTCTCCCCTCCAGTGCTATTATATTTCACCTTGGCCAGTCTGATCCATGCCGGGTCCGACAGTGTCTGCATTACAAAAAAAATCATCACCACCTCTTATGGGCCAGTTGGGGGAGTTTGTGGGCCCCCAAACTGAGGCTACAAAATGAATGGGTGATGCAGACTGAATTCAACTGGAATCCCTATCGGTTGTGTCTTTGGGTCAGGAGTGAGGAATACTTAAAGGATAGCACAAAAGTAGCTTACCCTGCTGCTACCCATGGCACACCTGTTTGTGACTAAGCAGAGGGCTTTGATTTCCAGGGCTGTCAGTCTGGAACTTCTTATGGGCAGTAATATCACACGCCAGGGGAGTCTGAGCCTCCTCAAATAGCCAGGCGTGGCTGCGCCCATGCTGTGCCACCAGGCCCCTTCCTGCTCTTCCCCCCATGGCTGGGGATGAGGCTGGCCCATCGCTCTGGGGCTGAGGGCCATGCCACCCGTCCAGAGCTGGGTGCTCGAGCAGCCAGCAGCCCCTCCCCCCCCTTCCCAGGGTGGACGGGGGCGCTCTGGGCTCTAACGGGGACAGGAGAGACAGGGCCTTAGGCAGCAGGGGTTGGTCCAGGAACTAGCCTCCCTGAACTTGCAGTTCATGTGCCACCCATGAAATTTAGTATTCATAAATAAGACATATGTTTTTAATAGTGAGGATATCTAACTACTGAAACAATTTATTAAGGGTTGTGGTGGATGCTCCATCACTGACCATTTTTAAATCAAATATTTTCCTAAAAGATCTGCTTAGGAATTACTTCGGCAAAGTTTGGTGGCCTGTGTTATACAGGCGGTCAGACTAGATGATCTCAGTGGTCCCCTTTGGCCTCAGAATCTATGAATAAAAAGTTCTACTTCAGCCAATCTGTTTAGGTATTTCTAAATTGCCCATCACCAAAGTATGCAAGTACCTAATTTTATTAAAAAAAGATGCTTGTTCTGCCCATCTAGCTAGTTGATTGCCCACATGCATACCATTGAATAATTAGTTAACCTCCAGTAAGCTTCAGATAGGTTGCTGCTCCATTAGTTGCATGACAGAAGATCCTTCTAAGAACTTGACTTTATTTTAGGAGCGGGAGGATTGTTATAAAACCCTTGATTTAAACCTACTTTATTTCATGTTTTATTTACAAGTTGCTCGTTCTTCACTTTCTCCCCATTTTGTCTTAAATTGCTAAAATGAACATTTTGTAAGTGTTTCTAATTAGTTTTCTCAGTGTTAGTAGAAAAACTCTATAAAATCTGAAATTCTGTTAAAAAGTTTCTCACACACAATGTTAATCTATGTTGGAAAAAAATCCAGGCCCTCATTGAAAATATTTACTGTGAGAACAATACAAACCAAACAAAAATTGTAACCAGGTAGCCTGTGCTATATTTGCAGTGAACACCATATATTGATATATTCAGCTTCAACAAGTCAAGAAACCAAAATAAGCACTATTCCTTCGTCAGAGTTTGCAGTCTGAAGTCAATGAGACGTTTTTGTACATCCTACTTTTATGAGCCTATATGTAGGCTCCTGTCTTTCAAAATGTTGGCATATGTATCAAAAAGTCACTTATTTTGAATATACTCAAAGTCTAAATAATTTTTGATCACCCTGACGGTCTTTTATTTTGAAATGTCAAAGATTTGATGACACTAAGATGTTTTTAACAAATAAAATTTTTGCTGCTGATCGTGCAAATATTTATGCAGATACTCAGTTTTAAACATGAATAGTCCCACTGAGGTCAAAGGACTGATCTTGGGAGTAAAGTTCTGTACCTGCTTAAGTGTTTAAGGATCAGGTCTTTAATTTTTGATATTTTTTAGCTTAATTTTGTAAAATTCACGTACCCTACCAGTTGATTAAAATGTATAACAAAATTATATTTTCATTTTTAAATGCCACTGAAGTTGCAGTAGTACATGTTTTCAAATTAGTTTACAAAGTCTCAGTCTGATTTAAATTATTGAATTTTTGAAAAACAATTATTTAAATTGCTTCACCCGGCTTTACGAAGACAGAGGCTCTTGGATGCTAAACATCTTACTTTGGTCATCTCTTTCGTACAAGTAAAGTGTTGTCCTGTTTGCACAGTTGCTGTCTTCATTATCCTTGTTCTGTTTGTTTATATAGGGTCAGATTGAAAAACTATCACAGCTCAGATCTGCAAAGCTTTATATATTTCTATAATTGTGAGCAAAAGCCTCCTTATATGAAAAGGAAAAGACTGGGTCAAAAAGTTTTTTTGTTTGTTTGGGTTTTTTTTGCTTGGACATATTAAATAATCAGATATTTGCTTAACACCAGTGATAGTCTATCTCCATTGCAAGCATGTTTTTTTTTTTTTAATTCACCTTTTTCAAAGGGCTCTAAAACTTGTGAGGTATTTTCAATCTATTGGGCTAGACTTTGTCAGCAACATATGAAGACTGTGTAACTTGCTATGCTCTTCTAGGTAATATCAAGCTGTTTTGAGGCCTTTTGGGGGCATTATATGGTAAATTGGTTCCCCTCTCTAATGAACTGCAAACCCCAGTAATCAGGAAAAGAAAATTATTGCACCAAACTCAAACTGATGTAATTTCTAAGAAGCACTAAAGCCCATTTAGTTAACACACTCTGCAAATTCTCTGGGGCCTGTTATGTAAAGTGTGCCTTTGTAATAAATGTGTCTGGACAGTTTTGTGCTTAGATGGCAGGCTTCAGTCAGACTGCCATTTCACGACAGTACTGGGACACACACAAAATCCAGTGGTACAATGCTCCTAACCCAATGAATCCTAATAGATATTTTTATTTAAAAGAACACCTGAATAAAAACTTGGTATGTTTTTTATTTCAAGAAGAGGTCCGCGATGCATACGTCCCTAGGCAAAGGATCTACTGCTCTTTGAGAACTGTCATCCTAGACCTGCCAAACTCACTTCATAAAATACATTGCTTATAGGGTATTTATCTGTAAAGGGTAACGTGTAAGGTCTTTTATTGAAAATTTTTGTAACTTATCATTGCTCATAGTCCATCTGAGATGTGTGGAGGGATAATACTTAAAGAATAAATATAACTATACTAAAAATTATGCCTTTACGGTCTTGAAGTAAAGGTTAGTTGTCAGGGAACCATATGTCTCATATTGTAATCCCTCCCTGGCTAGCCAATTATGAGATGTGTTGTTCATTTGCCTACCCATCCCAGAATAGTCAAGGGAAAAACCACCAAAAACAACTGCAAACAATTGAAACCATTTGGAGGTAAAAAAGGAATGTTATAACAGACGGGATTGCCCTGACAATGAGAACACTGTTTGTGTATAATACTAGAGTGAGGAGAGACACCCTGGATCTGCTCACTAAGGAGGCATCATCTTTAACCCGGGGTTTTTTACTGAAAGGTTGGTTCCTGGTTTTGGGAAGCCAGTCTTCTCTTCAGTGGAATGACTTTTTGTGGGGAAACTTAGTTTATTAGATAGGAAAGGTAACTATTAATAAGTGTAGGTCCTAGATCATGTTTTATGATTTTGTTCAGTATTGTAACCAGTTTCTATCATACTTTTGTTTCTAGTGGAATCTGTTCTTTCTTATAATAAAACAAAAGTGTGTATAAACAAGAGCAGTGACTTAAGGTAAAGCTGGTGTACACTGCTCCTTTAAGGACAAGGGATCTGGGATTTATGTGGGTTGCCAGTGTCAAGGCTGGAGAACATTTTGAGAAGACTTGAGGAGTGGAGTGCACCTCTTGTTAACCTGCAAAGTGACGACAGAGCTGGCATAGTGCAAAAGAGGGTGGTTGAGTGGCTGAAAGGGTGGTGATAGGAAGCTAGCACCCAGTTACCGCAAGCAAGATTCCTTCACACTGGAAATAGAGGGTAACAAGGTGACTCTCTGGGTACCCTGAGAAGCGTCACAGGGTGTCTCCCACTACTGATAGACACTACACTGCACCCCCTCCGTTCCTCTCAGTCCACCCACAGGATGTCCGAATGCTGACACTGCCAGTCCTATGGAATTTGACTTGACCTTTCCTCCCCATGTGGAACGGGCACAGTAAGCTTTCCTTCTACCACTCTGCTCTTTAACTCTTCCCATGCTGTGGTTCTTTGCAGTTGTGCGATCAGACTTTTTAAAAAGTGAAACTTGCTGTTGTTCAGCCTTTGCCTGAGAGTCTCTTGTGTTCCTGAGTGCAATAAATTATGGCCCTTGAAGGCAACTGTGTTAAGAGGAGGATTTGTAGCTGATTATCATTTGAACATGTGTTCATGAGCCACACCCAGTGATTTTAAAACTAGAACCCCCTGTGTTTTTACTCTGGGGAGGAGGTCAGAGTCTCTCCGGTTGCCTGGCTCCTGCTTCTCCTCTATTCCATGGAGCAGCTCTGGGATGAGCTAGCAGCACTCTGAGCAGCTGCTGGCCTCCTCCTGCTTCACCCTAGAAGTGGCTGCAATTTTAGTGGCAGATAAAGTGATTATGTGACTTGAAAATGTTGACAGCTCCTCACGGTTTTATTCCAAATCGCACAATATGTTTTTTTTAGGGTTGTTGATTTAATCACAGGTAGGCTCCCTACCTGGCTCAAAACTCCCCCTCCCCCGAAACAACAGCAGATTTTTGGTGTTTGAGGGAGGAGGAAGATGGGGCATGGGAAATATTATCTATGACTTCCAGTGACTTCTGCAGTTGCTGGTGCACCCGGCTAACAAGCTGCTCAGGCAGCCCTTGTGCCAGACTCCCGCACCCTCCCAGCAGTGTGGTTTAGGTGTGGGAGGGGCCAGGGGGTTGGGACACCGGGCAGGATGAAGCAAACTCTAGGCAGCGCTTACCGGAAGTGGCAACATCCCCCTCTCTCAGCTGCTAGGTGGAGGCATGACCAGGCAGCTCTGTGTGCTGCTTCTGCCCAAAGCGCTGGCTTTGCACCTTCAGTTGGCTGGGATTAATAGGATTAGTAGGAAATGGGGAGGAAAACTTTACACACAAAGCACTTTTCCAGTCATCCAGCATCTCTTAAATGTGCACATCTGCTGCGTAAGGGTAGGAATGCAATTTGCCTTCTTGTGTTTAAGTACACGTGGGTAATGTTTTCAAATTTTTGTCTACAACCACAAAGGCTATAGAGTTAGCTTTAATTTTTTTAAAAAAAAGTGAGACACTGATATAGTCATGACTCCAATAGCTTGAGCTTTAAAAAAAAATTAAGGCTGTCAAGCAATTAAAAAAACTAATTGAAAATTATTGTGCTGTTAAACATGAATAGAATGCCATATATTTAAATATTTTAGATGTTTTTCTACATTTTCAAATATATTGATTTCTGCTACAACACAGAATACAAAGTGTACAGGGCTCAGTCTGTAATTTTTTATTATAAATACTTGCACTGTAAAAATGATTTAAAAATAATATTTTTCAGTTCATGTCATACAAGTACTATAATGCAATCTCTTTATCATGAAAGTGCAACTTACAAATGTAGAATTTTTTTTGTTGTATAACTGCACTCAAAAACCAAACAATGTAAAATTTTAGCATCTACAAGTCCACTCAATCCTTCTTCTTGTTCAGCCAATTGCTAAGACAGACAAGTTTGGGAGATAATGTTTATATTTATGGGAGATAATGCTGCCTGCTTCTTATTTACAGTGTTCACAAGGCACTTTTGTAGCCGGCATTGGAAGGTATTTATGTGCCAGATATGCCCCTTCATTCTTCAGGCACCATTCCAATGGACATGCTGAACATGCTCATTAAAAAAAATAGTGTGTTGATTAAATTTGTGACTGAACTCCTTGAGGGAGAATTGTAGGTCCCCTGCTTTGTTTTACCTGCATTGTGCCATATATTTCGTGTAATGGCAGTCTCAGATGATGGCCCAGCACATGTTCGTTTTAAGAACACTTCACTGCAAATTTGACAAAATGCAAAGAAGGTACCAATGTGAAATTTTTAAAAATAGCTACAGCACTCAACCAAGATTTAAGAATCTGAAGTGCCTTCCAAAATATGAGAGGGACGAGGTATGGAGAATGCTTTCAGATGTCTTAAAAGAGCAGCATTCCAGTGTGGAAACTACAGAACCTGAACCACCAAAAAAGAAAATCACCCTTCTGCTTGTGGCATCTGACTCAGATGATGAAAATGAACATGCACCCATCCATTCTGCTTTGGATCGTTATTGAGTAGAACCCCATCATCAGCATGGATGCATGTCCTCTGCAAGGGTGGTTAAAGCATGAGGTGACATATGAATCTTTAGTGCATCCAGCACCTAAATATCTTTTGACACTGGCTACAACAGGGCCATGCAAATGCCTATTTTCACTTTCAGTTGACATCGTAAACAAAAAGTGGGCAGCGTTATCTCCTGCAAATTGTAACAAAACTTGTTTGTCTGAGTGATTTTTCCAAACAAGAAGTAGGACTGAGTGGACTTGTAGGCTCTAAAGTTTTATATTGTTTTATTTCTGAATGCAATTATGTAGCCAAAAAAAAATCTACATTTGTAAGTTGCACTTTCATGATAAACAGATTGCACTGCAATACTTGTATGAGGTAAATTGAAAAACACTATTTCTTTTGTTTTTTACAAGGCAAATCTTTGTAATGAAAAATAAATATAAAGTGAGCACTATACATTTGTATTCTTTATTGTAATTGAAATCAATGTATCTGAATATGTAGGAAAACATCCAAAATATTTGACTAAATGGTATTCTATTCTTGTTTAACAGCACAATTAATTTTCAATTATCATATATACTCGTTCATAAGCCGAATATTTTTGTTTAAAAAGTGAAGCATCAAAGAGCAGGGGTTGGCTTATAAACGGATCTACACCAAAATTTGATGTTTTTAAACTGAGGAATTATTGAATTGAATTGAATATCTAATACACTGTCATTTTGTTTACCTGGAGCACCCGCAGGCCTGGAGCCCCTCAGCTCCTTGTGGCCGCGGTTCCCTGTTCCCAGCCAATGGGAGCTGAAGGGCTCTGTGCCTGCAGACCCTCCAAGTAAATAAAACATCCCAACCTGCCAGTGGTTTACTCTGACGGGCTGGGAGCCAAAGTTTGCCAACCCCTGAAATATAGGGTAGGCTCATGAATGGGTCATACATTTGTTGCTATTTTTACCTATCCATCTTGGGGGGGTCTGCTTATAAATGAATAGGCTAATGAACGAGTATATACGTTAGTTTTTTTAGTTCCTTGACAGCCCTAATTTTGTTTAAAGCTCGAGCTGTTGGCGTGGTGACTATATGAGTGTCTCACTTTCTTTAAAAAATAAAAGCTAACTGTATAGCCCTCATGGCTGTAAAGAAAAATTAGAAAACATTACCCAAGTATACGTTTCACCAGAAGGCAAATTTCATTCCTACTCTTACGCAGCAGATGTGCACATTTAAGAGATGTGCTTTGTGTGTAATGTTTTCTTCCCCGTTTCCTACTAATCACTTTTCTGAGGAATGTATTTGATTGGTAACACACCTAGTGAACATATTCATTGCTTTTTTAAAATGTCCTAGTAAAATGTTGTTACAGAATAAAGTTGCACACAAGAAGGAATGTGTACTCTTGAGTAAGGAGCTATGACGGCTGTGCAATTCTGAGCATAAAAACCTCTGTCCAATTTGTTGAAAATCTGACACCAGGTTTCATGAGCCATTAATGTCACTAAGTTTGCTTTATGTTGAAGCAGCACAAATTCCTTTTTTTCATTTGCTAGACTTATAGGTATTAGAGAGAAAAGATCTGTGTACTCCACTCCATTAATGCACATTTTCTAAGGTCTTGGCCAGCCTTGCTTGAAATATTTCAAGTGTCAGGGTAGGGATGACATCCACCACTTCCCTTGCAAAATTATCCCACAGCCTAATAGATCATACTCTCAGGAAGTTTGTCCTGTTGTACAGTACTAAGTTTTTCAGTTACACTTCTGAAAAGAACTCTTTTTCGTGTCATTTCCCCTAAATGCATGCTTAAAATGAACTTTGGGGGGAAAATACCCCTGGATGTCTGAGTTTTGGTGCTAACTGGCAACGTCAGAGGAGTGTGATAGGTAAATTCAAAGCAATAGGAATGGGTGGCAGGGTGGTGATGAACACATGCTGAATGGCTTGCAAAATTGGGGTATATTGCAAATATGATTTGTTTGAGCAAGAAAGAACCTTTATATTAGTGAGAAATTCATCTAATTGAGACAATAGTTGATGTTAGTCCTGCAATATTGTTAGTTCTGTAGTCCTGCTGCAATTATGCACTATGCCTGCTCCCAGAGCCTCAATAAAAAGGTTGACAGTTAAATGGGGGCAGGATGGGGAGTGAGCAAGTAAAGAGAAGATGGTGGAAATCCCCTTTTGGACATAGGAATGCCTTGCCTTGCTCTGCTGCAAGCTGCGTGACTGAAGGGTTCCATTAGAAAATTCCTTTCATATGTGAGTTTACAGGATAGGATCTGATGGGGAGCTGAGTAGGATTAGTCATTAAAGAATCCAGAGGACCCCTCTCCTTCAAGGGGAATAGAAACTATCAACCAAGTTTACACTTTTCTATATCTTAAGGCTCTGGAACATACAAAATGAATGGTCAAAAAAAAATTAGTTTTGATGATATATGTTTTCTTTCCAATTTAAACTACCAGGTTCAGTGAGATACACTGCAGAAATTAGTAAACATGAATTGAGTTAAAATGGGAAGTTAAATATTCTGTGAGATGTTTCAATTTGACAGTGGTCACAGGGATACTGTCAACCCAAGGGGCTGCGCTGTAACTCCCCCATGTGGATGCTGTAGGTGCAAACTAAAAGGTTCCTACTTGGCATTCCTGTGGTCTTGAAGAGCACTTTGGTGCATGCTGCTATTCTCACCTCTTTAGTCTGAATTCCAGAGCAGCGGGTATGTCTACACTTGCCATTTAAAGCAGAAAAAGTCCTTTTTTTTGCGCAAAAACCATGGGGGCATCAACACTTGCCAATGACATTTTGCGGTAAAACTCAGAAGTTTCACCGCAAAAAGAAAACCACCTCCATGACAGGCTTGCAGCTCTTATAAGTGATGCTTTTTCAGTGATGTGCAAGCAAAGACCGTTCTTCCTGATTACAGAGGTTTTAGCCTCCAAAGGATATACCACAGTGCCTAGATGACCATTCTGGCCAGCAGCTCTGCTGCCAGGTAAACAGACATCCACCCCTCCCCCTGTAAAGCCCCAGGAATTTTGAAACTCCCTTTCCTGTTTTCTTGGCAAGTGCTCACTTATCATCTGGCCGGGTGACAATGACTGCTCCGTGGAGCAAACAATCCCTTGCTTGGAGCAATGTTGAGTTATTGGAGCTGATCGGTGTTTAGGGAGAGGAGGCTGTGCTGGGACCCAGGATGACCTGCGATCACCCCCTTCCCACAAGACCTGTCCTCAAAAAGGAGAGAGCTGCACTGTGGGCTAGCTGCCCTCTGTGCGCTGCTCTGATCAGATGGAAGTGCTGAAAATGTAAACACTCTGACACCTTTGGAAGTGAGTGAGTACACAGACCAGCGCTTTTCTTTCACTGGTTCACTATCACCATTGAAACTTACAGCGCAAAAACTCTGCAAGTGTAGACGTAGCCACTGAAGGTAAGCCCTTGGAGGAACAGTTAGAGGTATGCGGGAAGGACAGTCTGACAGCATGTCACCTTGACTAGGTTCCTTGCTGTGTTGAGAGGGGACTGCTTGTGCTTTACTCATTTATTCATTCCTTAAACTAAAGTGTTAAATGTAGGGAATTAGAGGAGTATTGAAAGACTAAAAGTGCTGTTTATTGCTTCCCTCTCCAGAGGTTCTTTTCGTTCCTAATAAAGAACTATGAGTTGCTCTACTTTTTTCAAAACATGTTCATTGTCCTGATTTTGGTAATGGGGAGGAGCATTAAGGAAAGGAGGCAGTTCCATTGATTTTTACAAGTTCTAGAATGCAGATTTGCCTCCTATTTAATAGGTCCATCAATTCTCATTTCTCCCGTGACACTGCTAGGATAGCCACAGATGTACCATTCCATGGTATTATAGACTTACATCCTCTTTTTTAAATTGAGGCCAACTCCCTGTCCTTATTTTTTTTCTTTTAAAAAAAGTATGTTTGAAAAAAGCGAGGGGGGGAAAAGAGTTTTTCTGTTAATAATGTGGAAAGAAAGATAGTGGTTTAAATGTTTACTCTTTTAAGGTCCTTCCAGTTAAGTGTCTTTTAATGTGTTAAAGAAGAAATTCTGCAGAACCATGCTCGTGTGCAGATAAGAGAATTAATGACTGTATTGCAGAAGGATCAGCTTTTTTTGTCCTGAAGTAACAGAAAATTTCTTGCTTAGAAACAAAAGATAGTGTGGGGGGGGGAAGAAACGGGTACTGGAGAAGGAAAATGGCTGATTAGGAATCGCAAATGCAGGATGATATTCATTTTAGGAGAAGATAAGCAAATAGCTCCCAGTTCTACTTAACATGTGTTCTTCAGAGGGAGGTGACAACAGCAAGAGGCATGAAACCCATTTGGTAAAGATTTGCATTTCAAAAGGATTGGCACAGCTATTAATTCCTTCCATGGTCTGTCCAGAAAGGCATTTCATCAGGACACATGTCCTCTTTTCAACGATTAAAGGAATCTGGGTACAGGAAGAAAGTAGGCAGCTGCTTTGGCAAAACGAGTGAGAACTCAGTAATATAGAGTAGTTAAGAACCATTCTGAAGCTGCAAGTGTCTGTGTCTTGTGGCACTCTGATATCCCTTCTTCTTCCTGGGCTGCTTGACAGTTATATGTTGTCTCATTCTCTGCTTATTGCTGTGGTCTAAATGCACATAGTAGAATTGGTTAAGCCAAAAATCTCCCTATTTCTTTTGCCATTCATGTGAGACTGTGGAATCAAACTGGCTTGAGTCCAGTCTAGGAGAACAGGTTAAATTAATCTGACCCTGCAAACACTCTTGCTAATTACATTTACTTTCTAGTCAATAAGTATTTTTCAGGATTTGGGGTAGACTCTGGAGCCTGTTGCTGAGTGGGTGACTGACATACAGGGCAGCTGCCAACAGAGGTTACGGTCTCTGCAAACTCTGAATAGACTTCCTTTTGGTTGGGAGTTTTTTAAACTTTTCTTGTTTCGAAAAATAATTGCAGTGAATTTGGTGCTGGTGAAAAGGTGTTTGGATTCACAGCCATGAAGCCTGAAAGCCTGATCTAGGATTGTGCAGTGTGAGTGAGACAAGTGTACAAATGAGCATGAAGCGCAGTGGTTGTATATTTCATGCTTCAGTCAAGCAAAATTGGAGTTCTGACTGTCTTGCAAAGTGGTCACTTGCACCTTTTGACAAAGATTAGATTAGCACCTAAAATTTATTCTTTAAAAGGGACCTTATCAACTCAAAAAATCACACTTTCTGAAAACTTGGTACTCTCTCTAGTTACACTGATCCTTAGTGTTACTTCTAATTAAAAGAAGTCAGGTGCAGAGGGACGAAATAATTCTCTTTGGTTTTACTTTGTGCATTTGGTAGCACTAAGATCAAAATTTTCAAACCTAAAATTTTCCTAGAGTTAGGGTACCCACGCCATGTTTAGGCATCTGAAAAAAGTAGCTTGATTCCCCTCCACCCAAAATATGCTGAGCCATGTAACTCAGTGGGAACTGTTGGTGTTCAGCACCTCTGAAACTCAAGCCGCTTATTTGCCTGCCTATCACTGTGATTCATGCTTTTGATGTCTCCAGGATAGACTACTGCAGTTTGCTCTACCTGGGACTGAGGATGACAAAAGCAGTAACTTGTACAATATACCAAACCCTGCTGCTCTTAAACAACACCTATGTATTCCTCACTGGGTCCCTGGGTTTTTCCAGATAAAATCCTCATCCTAATCTACAAACTCTCAATGTGTTTACGATTTGGTAATCTCAACCACTTATCCATTCACAACCCTTCAAGAGAGCTGTGCTTCAGAGAGAATGCAGTTGAGGAAGCCCAGCACAAGTCTTCCTGGGACAGTGGGATTGAGTTGTGGAACATTTTACTAGAGAAGACCAGATTTGACCCAGTTTTGATCATGTTCATGTCAAAATGCAAGTTCCATCTTTTTGCTTTCTCTGCATTTTCATGGCAACTGATGATAAGGGAGGAAAAGAGGGATAAGGAAGAAACCCTTGAATTGTTTTGGATGCTTTTGGAATTGCTGGATTTGGCACTGAGATACCCTAATGGAAGGACATTCTTGTTGTTAAGGCACCGGACTGGGACTCAAGAGATCTAGATTGAGGTCCCTGGCTTCCTGTGTAACCTTGGGTAAGTCACTTAGTTTCTTTGTTCTCAGTTCCCCATCCTTAAAGTGGGGTCAGGAATACTTCCTTTCTTCCACATTTTGTCTGTTTTAGATTTGCGAGCTCCCTGAGGCAGGGGACTTGCTTACTATGTGTTTGTACAGTGTCTAATACTACAGATCTCCGTTGGAACCTCTTGATGCTTCTGGAATATGCATAATGAAGAAGACTGATGCCTTCAGTGTTTCAAAGAGTCTTTTTCAGTCCGGGTCTACACTACAAAAATACATTGGTATAACTACATCGCTCACAGTGTGAAAAACCCACACTTCAAAGCAACATAGTTATATCAACCTAAGCCCCAGTGTAGACAGCGCGCTTTCCCATTGACATAGCTACCATCTCGTGTGGAAGTTAGGTTAACTATACAGATGTGAAAAGCTCTCCTATCAGTGTAGTTGCATCTTCGCTAAATGCTACAGAGGTGTAACCGCAGCGCTAGCGCTGTACGGGAAGACGAGCCCTTAATGTAGAGAATTCAGTGCATCATTCTGTGTTTAGCTCCATTCTAACTTTTCATTTATAGGTTACTGTAGCAGGGTGATCACCCTGCTCTGGTCCTGAAGGGGTTAAAAGCAGCCCTGAGAGGTCTGTGGCTGGGGGGAAGCAGCCACAGCTGTGACTGCTCCAATCAAGGCCCAGCTGGCCCTTATAAGAGGTTTGTGGACCAGAAGTGAGAACAGTCTCCCTCCAGCTTTAGAGAAGGACCTGGCTGCCTGAAAGGAGCAACGGGTACTGAGGGTAGAGCAGTGCTGGGGAAGGGACAGGCTGAGCTGGGGAGCTCAGGCCTGGTGACCACCCAGGCTACAGCCTGATACGAAGGCCTGAAAAGGTACTGGGCTGCAGTGAAAGGCAGCAGGTCCAAAACCCTCTTGCCTGTGATGACTGGCTCTTACACTGCAGTCTGCCACAGGGTGTGGGGGCTTGATGATGACTGGCAGTAGCCATAAACTGAGGCAAGGTGGTGATAGAGGATTGGGGGTTCCCTGGAGAGGGGAGACCTAGAGAGAGTATGGGGGTATTGCCGGGGGGGCAGCACCAAGATAGAGGGGCACCGGGGTCTGGGAGGGACAGGAGGGCCAGCGACAGCGAGACACCAGCTTGCAGAGGGTGCTCCAGAGATGGAAAAGAGCTAATTCCCAGACAGCCAGCAGGAGGCACCACAGGGGTGAGTCATCGCATCGCTACAGTCCCCTTTGAACTGGAAGAGACAGATGTAAGTCATCTGTTTTGGAATTTTCTAGTGTTAGTTCTCTCTAATGCAGGGGTCTTCAAACTTTTCCCCCCACGGCCCCTTTATGCGGAGGGAAAAGTCTGGCGGCCCCTGCGGGGTATGTCCGCCGAAATGCTGCTGCAGAAAGCGGAAGCTTCCACTTTCTGCGGCGGCATTTTGGCAGGACCAAAATAGCTCGCCCAGGAGTTCGGCGGTCTCCCGAGCAGGTTCGGCGGCGACACCAGGGGCTCACACACCCCCTGGGGTGGGCTCGCACACCCCAGTTTGAAGACCACTGCTCTAATGAAGTAGGTTTGGTTTAAGGAGGTTCAGTTATGTCTGGCTAACTTGAATCTCCTATACTCAGCCCCTCTTTCTCAGGAGTAGAGGGAATTTGAATTTATGACAAGCCTGGCCCATTTTGATGCTGATTTTACTGCAAATGTGAAGGAGTTATTCCTTATTTCTATTAGTCAGTTTTCACTTAAATTTTAACTGTAGATATTAGGCCACTATTAAGTAAAGTAAATAAAACCAAAATTGGCACACACTGCTGTGTGCTTCTGAGAAGGAGGAAAGGATGTTTATTGGCCTCCTGGGACTTGTTTAAGTTTGCTTGCTCTGAGAGAAGCATTTATGGTACCAAACTTTAGTGCCTGTTGGAGGAAGAGGGAGATATACAGAAGGCACATAGTACTATGTAACATTTCTCCAAAAGCTCAGGAATTTGCCATCCTGCCTGTTTATAAGTGGTTTGTTTTTTTTTTCCTCATAGGGTTTTAGTACAGTGTTGAGATTCTGTAGGCTTCTGAAGGTTTGTCTACACAGCATCTGGGAAGGTGCTTTCCATATTGGGTAGATAGACATGCACTAGTTCTGCTCTAGCTAGCATACTGAAAATGGCAGCATGGGCAGCAGTTCAGGCTAGCCACCTGAGTACAAACCTGCCCAATGCCCTGGGTGTGTACTCGGATGGCTAGTCCTAGCCACTGAAGCCACACTACTTTTTTACTGCCCTAGCTGTGGTTAAGCTATAGTTTGTCTATCTACCCAGTATTGGAAGCACCTCCCAGCTGCTATTGAGAAACTTTGGAGTCTCAAGCTGGCCGCACAAGAAGAATTTTACTGATCTTTTTTTTTTTTTTAAGCTGCCCATTTGAAATGAATGTCTTCACTATAACACGAGTGTGTGCTAGTTATGTATACTATATGATTAGGCTTGGCAGAATTAATACAGTACAGACCTGTTTACGCATGACCCGTTTATGCACGAATCCGCTTAATGCATGAGTTCTCAAATATAATAGCTAATGTTCCCAAGGGTACATCAGCTAGTTCCTTAAGTACCCTAGGATGAATTTCATCAGACCCTGCCAACTTGAATACATCTAACATATCTAAATATTGTTTAATCTGTTTTTTCTCCCTATACTGGCTTGTGTTCCTTCCGCCTTGTTGTTAATATTCATTATGTTAAGTATCTGGTCACCTTTAACCTTTTTAGTGAAGACTGAAGCCAAGTAGGCATTTAAACACCTGAGGCATCTTGGTGACTGACATCTGTTGTTAGCTCTCCTTGCCCGTGAACGTGTAGGTCACTTCCTTTGTCTTTCTCCTGCTTGCAGTGTATTTATAGAAGCACTTCTTATTGCCTTTTATGTTCCTTGTCTTAGCCTTTCTGATTGTCCCTATGTGTGGTGGGGAAAGGGAAGAAGCCAAGAGCTTGGCTCAGAAATTGAGTCTTCTGGTCCAGTGACCATACATCCTTTAATTCTAAACCATGAAGTGAACAACAGGGATGGCTCTTGTATCCTGCTAAGTACAGTCTGTTCCAACTCAAGAAGACTCCGCGGTCACTCTTCTCTAAAATGTCAAGAGGTTTTGGAACAGTATGCGTGAACAAATTTTGCTGTTGCTATTGATTTTATGTGGAAGGCGCTCAGATGCTACAGAAATGAGCGGCAGTATGAAATTCCAAAACAGATGTCCTTTTTAGGATTTGGTGAACTCACATAACTGTTGAAAAATGAGCAGCTCTATTAGTATATTTGATCAGTATGCAAATTATTCAACTATCAGCCAATTGCAAAGATGAATTCAAATGATCAAAATCATTTTTTCTCTTAATATACTACACGGACCTAGCGATAAAGATGCAGGGAATGCAGCAGTGTGATACCAGATTGATACCATGCAACTGCTGCCATCTTTTCCCCCTCCTCAACCTTCTTACCCTCCTAAGCCATAAACATTTTCTGGGTTGCTCAGAGATTTGAAGGGCCATTGGGACATGCGATATTTGCTGGAAGAGATTAATTAAAGACTGCCCACATGGAAAAGAAGCAGTTTCTATTTCTTCGGATCCTGCACTTATCCATCTGTTTTTCCATCTTCTGTCATGTTCAGAGAACATGAGAATGGATTATCTTGCCTTATCCCCCTGCCACCACCAGCAGAAGAATAGATCCAAGGGAACGGTGCTGCTCCTGCTGTGCTCACTGCACTGGAGGGAACAATGACTGGTTTAGAAATAAATTTATCTGAGAGCAGATGGCAAGGCAGATTATTGTGCATCCTAGGGCAATGAGGATGATGGGCCAGCTAACTTCTGGTGTCTGTTAGAATTAATCAGGAAATGTTGTCACACATGATAGGCAAGTGAACCCATTGCTCCACCTGGGAAAAAGGAAGGAAGAGTAGTGGGGCAACTTTATGTGACAAATTTTCAGTGATGTATTTTGCTTTCCCAAGCATGAGAGCAGATGTCTGGTACAGAAAGGACAGTTTTAAAAAAACCCTGATTACTTCTCTTTTTTGCTCACTCCTCTTATGCTCCCTCTCTTTGTGCAGCTGCCAGGTGTACCCAATTCATCAATACATACTCAAAAGGTAGACTTATTAATTTTCCTCTTATTTTGTGGTTTGGCTAGATTGCAGAGGCCATGAAATGCTTAAGATTAACATGCTTCTAAAGAGGTCTAGATTAAATTTAAAATCTCCTTCAAAGCAGTAGGGGGAGCCAGCAGTACTAGAATGTGGATGGTTTTGTGTTTACTTGCCCTTGTGCTTTGAATCACAGGACAAGGCTTATTGTTTTCAAAGCACTTTACAAACATTAATTACTGACAACACCCTGGCTATGTCTACACTACCATGGTAAGTCGACCTATGCAATGCAACTCCAACTGTGTACCTGAGGTCAAGTTACCACGGAGTCTACACTGCGGGGCGGGGGTTGACGGGACAAACTCTCCCATCGACTTACCTTACTCTTTTTGTCAGGACAGAGTACAGGGGTCAACTGGAGATCGATCTGCTTTCGATTTTGGCAGCTCTTCACTAGACCCGCTAAATTGACTGTCGGTGGATCGATCTCAGAGCGTCAATCCTGGCTATAGTGTAGACCTGCCCCCTAAGAGGAGATTAGTCATTTCTCTGTCTTTGCAAAGGGGGATTATTGTAAGGGCAAGTCTGCACTACAAAATTAAGTCGACCTAAGTTATGTTGACTTACAGCCACTGAAGTAATTAAATCGCTTTTGCATTTACACTCCTTGTGTCAGAGGTGCACATCCTTACCAGGAGCACTTGCATGATTTAACAGTCAATGTGGGGCATTGTGGAACAGCGTCTGAAAGGCCGCAACAGTTGATGTAAGCAACGCTGTGTCTATGCTGACACTACATCAACCTATCTACGTCGACCTAAGCATTACTCATCTAGCAGAGGTAGAGTTATTAAGTTAGTGTAGTGGGCCAGTTACATCAGTGGGAACTACATTTTAGTGTAGACTCTTACAGAGTTAAGTCAATGTAAGATGCCCAATGTCAACCTAACTCTGTAGTGTAGACCAGGGTTTAGACACTCTTGCCAAAATCTGTTCAGTCAGTGGCAGTTTATAACTTGGGAATTCTAATGCTGAGCTCAGTCTGTTAAACTATGCTGCCTCATTGAATGCCACTGAAAAAGTAAGTTTGTTTTCTGAGGGCTTAAAAACTTCAACAAATGTTTGTAATTGAACTAAATTAGGAATGGGACATTCATTTTCAGTTCCCAGGCAAACTCAGAATCAACAGTAAAATTAGGAAATCACTTAGTCCATTTAAAAGAAAGGGAGAAGGTCTATGTTATTTAAACCCACTGAAATTTATTTGCTAAACCATACCTCTCTTTCCATCTGTTCAGCTTTTATTTTTCTGTTATCTATCTCCCCACTAACTCCAAGCTTATCCTGTCAGTATGCACCAAAGCTGACTTCAAAAGATGCATGGTGATGGGGTGCAGTTTCGAGGAGACTTATATTTTTGCTTCCATGATACATTCTGTTCTGGAAATCAGTAGAAGACTTCAGACCCCAGAGGCTGCCTGTCTGAACCACTAAAAACTGCCTTTAAGTGTCACCTGCCATCCTTACCTTGAGATGAAATAGCACCTGAGACCCCTTCCACTTTTATCTCTTTTGTTCACTTCTTTCCTTGAACACAGCTCTCCCTGTTGCAGTGCATTTTCATACAAAGTGTAAGTTTAGGGTGCTGGAAAGATGCTGCCACTGCCAAATAATCTGGAGCGTCTGTCTGTTTACAGCAATGAAGTGAAAGCAATTCTACTGTTCCTTTAGGCCCTCCCAGTTCTGACCTTTCTCATAACTAACTGTGAAACAATAGAGATAGGAGGAAATTAACTTAGAACAGGAACGTGTCTGAGTGGACTCAAGGGAGGCAGTTTCCATGGGCTCTCAAATTTACAAGTGTAAGGAAGGTTTTTATTGCTTTGTCTGCTTTTGTCACACAAGTCCTTGTGCTGCAGTAATATCTCATTTGCCAGCCTTGTGAATGAGATGGAAGGTCACCAGCATCAGCCTTGGGATCAGGAACATTGTCAACATAATCCTCCTGGTTCTAATGTTTCCTGTTATTAACAATACCTCAGATTATTAAGTAATTGGAACAGGAGAGTGGAAGAGGTTATATACACAGTTAATCACTCTTTTAAGGCTGTCAGTTTGAAAGAAGAAAAAATCCTAAAGCCCTCATAGAAAATTGCAGCCTCAGAAAGGTCTTGATATGCGACTTAATGCATTTGGAAGAAAGATGAAAATATTTATCCAGTAAGGATAAGAACACAGTTTCCATAGAGAGCAGAGGGGGAATTCTTGATGTCTTTGCAGAAGAAGGGAACAGACTCCATATGACAGTACTTCAACCAGGTCAGGAGCATAATTATAATGACTTCCTAGGAGTATTAAATTATATAGCATACCTAAATAGTAGCTTTTTCCCTGCATTACAAACAAGATATGCAACTGGACTTTCAGGAGAAGGATACAAAGTGCAGAGAGAGCTGCTTAGGGAGAGGAGTATCACACTACTGCCCTTGATCTTTTCTTGTGCTTCTCGAGCTTCAGAGCGAGAGAGTATCTGCTCTCTCGTGTGTACAGACTTAACATTGTTTTAGGGAATATGGCATGCTTGTCACCAAACTGAATATTGCAACTCACTCAAAGGCTTGTTTACCCCCTTACTCTATATTGTCATTGAATCCTTTCTCTCGAGTTCTTGCACTTCCTTTGCATTGAGATACACTTAACAGATTAATTTGAGGATTTTCTTCTGAAGGACTTTGGAATTAATTGTCTTGCATACATTGAAAATACACACAGAATCATACACTTGTACCAGTTTCTGATGGAGAGAGAGTCCAAGGACAAAATCTGAGAAGGTTGGGTTAGTCTTTCAATGTTTTTACTCCAAATGGTCTTTACTAGATAAAGATTTGACAGAGAAACTTAATGGAATGTTACAGTTACTCCAGACTGTCTTTAAAAGTGGACCACAAAAGGGAACCTCATTCTAGAGCTAGGAATGGGAGGAGAGAAGGCAAGGGGGAAGACAGCATTAGATCAGGTGCTCATAGCCACCTGATCTAATTGTGCAAATTTTTATTGCCCTATTTCAACCCAAATAGTTTGGTGTCTTAATCATTTTTTTTTCTTCTTCCCCGTGTAAAAAGTAAATTATGGCCACCCTCCTACCTTCAACCCATGAGTGCCATCCCTATTGACTGGGCTGGGATCTACTTTATGAGAGAATATTTCTGAGGAAGGGAAGCCTCACCTTTTATGTTCTTGTCCGTTGCTCAAATCCAGTTTTGACTTTGCAGAATCTGGTCTCTTGCAAGAGAGCTCCTGTTTCTGTTTGTTGGCCTTTATTTAATTTGTTTGTTTGTTTATTTATTTACTTACTTACTTACTTACCCAGAAATAGACTAGAGATTAAGGTCTAGATAGGAGAGGTGGCCCCTTGCACAGAGGTCTCTGTGCAAGGTGAGCAAGGTTTGAAACCTGCACCTCTGATTTAACTAGCGTGACGGAGTCAGACCAGAAGGATATAGGAGAGTGCTGGAAGGCAGGTATATTAGTCTCAGGATGTGCAGGTCCCTGTTCCCTGGATAGCCAAACAAAGGCTACTCCAGACCAACCAAGACACCTGGGGCCAATTAAGAACCTTCTAGAAAGGAGTAGAAACAGCTAGCCTAACTGGGACACCTGAAGCCAATCAGGGACTGGCTGAAACCAGATAAAAACCTCCCAGTTAGTCAGGTGGGCTGTGGGTGTCAGGAGGTGTGGAAGGAGGTTGTGCTGTTGGTGAGACTGAGTGGTGGACAACATATCATCCAGAAGGAAGGAGGCCCTGAGGTAAGGGTGAAGTGGAGTTTGAAGAAGCGGGGACTGCTGTGGGGAAGTAGCCCAGGGAATTGTATTGTGTTTTGTGCCTAAAAGGTCAGCCATCTTAGCTGATACTATTAGGGTCCCTGGGCTGGAGCCCGGAGTAGAGGGCGGGCCCGGGCTCCCCCCGTTTTTCCACCTTCCATCTGGCCGGTGGTGACTCTTGCCAATTATACTGAGAAAGGGAGGTCACTCTGGGGCCTAGATGAGTTTCTGAGGCCCCTAAATCTGCCAGGAAGCGCAGGACCCAGAAATACAGACTTGGAACTTTGTCACACTAGGTAGCATGGGTGGGCTGGTAGAGATGTTATGGTTAGCACCCAATGTGTCCATAGCTCATTTCTGCCTTCTAACTTGGGTCCCTGGGGAGAGGCCCATCATAATCTCATTCTGTGAATCAACAGAAAGGAAAAATAAGACAACCACAGTGACAGGTAGAAAATAAAACCCTACTGTTTCTTTCTCTGAGACAGTGTGGAGAGATGTGCACATAAAGCCAGTCCAAGCTTTAGTAGAGACCCTTCCTCGTATCATGAATGAGGTTTTCATTTTCGCTAGCCACTCAAGCCCAGTCTTCCTGTACTCCTTTCTTGTTGTCTTTCCCCTTGCCTTCCCTCCCCACATTTCTAGCTCTAGAATGAGGTTCCCTTTTCTGGTCCACTTTTAAAGACAATCTGTAGTAACTGTAACATTCCAATTTCCTCCTCTTGTACAACAATTCTGGCTCCTTTCTGCAATTACCCAGATCTGCCCTTTGGACTCTCTCTTTCCATCTGCTCCTATTCTCTGTTTTGAGAGAGGGATGTCATTCCTACCAGCCACTGCCTATTTACTGTGTGATATGGCGCACTGCCTGAATTTTCAGTGTGGTTTCTAAATTACTCTTGTTCTTGATAACCACACATGCAAAAAAGTTATGAACTAGCCTAATTGTGTAGTTGTAGAGCTTTGTTGGGGTCATATGGCTGAGTTGTTTTTGTTTTTATCTTGATTTCACATTACCCTTGATCTGCTGCATGAGGGTTCTCAGACAAGATACATCAGGAATAGAAGTGATCAGGGAAAGAGCAATAAAAGATTCATGACAGGTGTGTGTGCATAAGGAGTGGGGAAGGGCTTCCATGTGAAAAGATACATTTAAAAGGCCTAGAATTAAGGAGGAAGAATAATGAGAAGCAGTTAAAAGTATCTAGAAGTTTAAGGTGTTCCTAGTTACCTCATCCCAATACAAGAGTAAGGTTGCATGTGGTGAAATATAACAGGTAGCTCACTTAAAATAAATTTTAAAATACTTTGTATGTGACTAAGAATAGAATTTAGAGTTTCACTATCAAATATAAAAGTGCTAATCGCCCTGATGTTTCTCAGCATAAACTGCATCCCAGCTTGGTCAGGGGGAAATATCCTCCCATTATACAGCATTACACACTTGGATTCACTGAGTTGTTTTTTCAAAGTTGCTTTCTAGAACATCTGGACAAGATGGATGGTCCATCGGTCTGATCGGGTGCATCAGGAAGAAAAGGATATTAATTCCGGTCTATTCCAATACTGCAGAGAAACAGGATATCAGGCCAGATGGCCCATGATGAGTCTGTCTGGTATGGCAGTTCTTAGTTCCTAAGTAACCACTCGCTGAAAAAAGCTAAATGGTTCTCCTTAAGTGCCCACCAATGACTGTCGTTCTTAAAATAGGAGAAAAAAGTAAGCTGAAGAGCAGCATGTCTCTTACTCTCCCGTCAGGACAGAACCTGCTGGGGGGTGGAGGTTTTGTACCTTGTAATAACAAATTTAATTTGAAGAATATGAATGCGGTTAGGCGTAAGTACAAGATGTTTGGCCAGTACAGGAGAAAAGAACAATCTTGAAATGCTAATAAATAGAATATTAAAAACAAAGCATTATCTTGGAATTCACTACCTAGTCTTCTTATTTGAACTCCTGTGGTCAGCAGCTCAAGCCAGACTTCTGAGGTATGCAACTGTTTGAAGCAATGGTGTGGAAATATAGGTTTTCGACATTGGCCTGTAAGCCATTCAGATGAATGTCTAGAGACTGTTTAGGACAAGTATTTCACTGTCACTCTTTGTTCTTTAAATAGATTCTTTGTGTGTACATGAGGCTTTGTGTTTCATGCAAATCCTTTCCGCATCCATAACATTTCCCTTCTGAAACCCTTCGTTTAACTGGAGTTTACCGTAAGAAGGAGAGAATTGTATTTTAAATGTTTTTATTTATCTACATTGTTCTCTGTTGGAGCCTCAAGTGGCTTTGCGATGAAAGCTCTTAGAGCTGGGAATTCTAATAGCTGCATCAAGCAACAAGTCAAAGTAAATCTCTATTTTAAATAATCACCAAACACACAAAAAACAGAGTGGTCTAACAAATGAGCATAGGGCACAGAAATCATAAACTCTCATCTTCGTTTGGGCATTAACTCTCTCACTGTGTGAGCTTGAACTAGCCATTTAACATATCCATGCCTCTATTTTCCTGTGCATAAGTTGGGGATACAGATCTACCTTTTATCATGCATATTGAGATCCTCTGAAAAAGATACAGTACTTTATATATGATAACACTTTTTATTATTTTAAAGCCCCTTTAACAATAAGAACAAGAGTTGCTGAGGCATCTGTTTGATGCTCTTAGATAACATGCACTGAACTGCCTCATTAAAATCCACTCTGTGGCTTAATGGAGACCTTCTGTTTCCAGCACTGCCAATCCCTAACCTTTATGGATGTACACGTTTCTGAAATTGAGAGTACATAATACATAAGCATATGTACTGGCTAAGTGAAATTTCACTCTAGATGTGGTGAGACACTGATTAAGAGCAATTATAAATTACCATCTTACCATCTTGCTGCTAATGTAGCATGATTGTCTCTCCTCTTTATGTATAGTTGCCATTTTATTTATTTTTTAAATGAATTTCATTTAAAAGGACAGACAGGAAATTCTGAGAGCTTTTCATATGCTGGGAAATTGTAGTTTTGTACCCTCCAGAAGCTGATGTTTCCCGAACACACTTCTGGTGGATATTAGTCAAAAATAGTTCTAGTGAATGCAAGCCCTTAAATACAATATCTGTTACATATATTTCAAAATAACAGGGGCTTGGTAATGCAGCGGGTTAATGCACCAGCCCTTCACTAGCTGGGTGCAACCTTGACTTAAGTCCCAAATGAAATGTTTGTTCTCAGTTTACTACTTAGAGGGGAAATCCATATTCTAGATCTGTCATATAATTGGGTAGCACCTGCCCAGGAGAAGCCCAAGGAATAAGTCAAGGGTGCTGCAGGTCAAGTGTATTTGCCTTTGCATAGCTGTGGAGGTAGAGGACAGGAAAAGCAGCATGGTGGCTTCACTGCCCTCACCTGCCCCTTTGCAGGTGTGAACCAATGTGCATTGGGGAAATTCACACACTGCCCGTGTTTGCTCTCCTGGCAGTTCCTCATGGCAGCACTGTGGACCTGCTTACCTGGTTTTGAACTAAATCCATAATGCTTTTCACATGCTCTTTTGAGCAGCACCCATTATGTGTCACTTTGCCCTCCCCATTTTCCGATGTCTCCAGGCTCTTCTGGCCTTGCTCTGTCACTGTCTCTAACCTCTGTAGTGTGTCTTGGTCACAGTGAAATTCATTCTCTTTGAAGGTGAGAGAAATTTAAGACAAGTATTTTTAAGTGGCATGATGAAACCCTGTGCATTTTAGGTGGGATTGGCAAGGTGACTTTTATCCAGGATTTTGGATTACAATATTCTCTAGATGCCACCCTTCGTTGTGTACAGCCTGGTGTTTATAACAGTTAGAGCTTCTTTCAGTAACGTGTGCATTGGAATATCTAGAGCCCCAGACAAGACTAATATAAAAATACACACACTCTTCTCATGTCACATTTCAAGAGCTAATGCTGCAATCAGCTTTGGGCAGTGGAATGTCCTCAAGAATTTGAGATCTAGTGGACCATGAAATCTGTTTTAGGAAGATTAATTGTGGTATTAATATGGTTTATGCTAAATAGTGTTCACTGTAACTGCCTTTTTTAATACAGGTTGGAATAAACTGGAGTATTTTTAATGATGAGATTCTGATAAATGTGCTTATTTTTAAAAAAAAAAAAAACACCTTGCACATTATTGGCAAAAGGGGCTTGCTTTTTCAGAAGTGAATCATGAATGCAAATATGTCTAAGGTCACGGGATACCAAAAGGGACATACAGATTACAACAACATATAGGGGAATAGAGACCATATATCCTCAGGACTGTAGCCTAAAATGTTCCACATCCTGACCAGTGTGATGCTTTCTCCTCACAATCATGAAGGGTTGTTTATAGAGGGCCAGGAGTCTGGGTGGTCTCGAGGGATATGTGAAATGCATTGTGTGTATGGAACACCTTGAATCAGGAGCTCCTGAGTTCTAATTCCACCTGTGCCACTTATGTTTTCTGAGCAAATCACATAATCTCCCCGTGCCTCAGTTTCCCTCTTGCTCCAATTTCTAATAGGCAGGTGTCATCATCCTAACACACAGCAGGCACTAATTGGTCCCTCTGTCAGAAGTCTTAGCGGGAGGCCAAGGATTAAATTATCTACAGAGACCGAATACTTTCACCCCTACAGATGGTCCCTCAGGCCAGTGCTAAGGCACATTAACTAAACTTGTTCACGGTCACATAGGAAGTCGGTTTTAGAGATGGAACTAGAACTCAGAAGTCCTGACTTCCGACCGCTGCTCCAGCCCTCCACTCCCTCTAACTACAATATGTGGTGCATAAATAATGATTAAGAAGCTATTGTGACTGAACTGCATCTCCTCTCCTTAATGAATCAGGAGGGTGATGATCGGTGCTGTGGTAAATGGTCCTTAAGACCTTGGAAATCAAGGCGAGATAAAGGGAACTTAATTTACAGGCAGTGCCGGTAGCATATGCCATCTCCTTTAGCACCCTCAGATGCAGTGCATCCAGCCCCATGGACTTGTGCTCATCCAGCTTTTCTAAATAGTCCTGAACCACTTCTTTCTCCACAGAGGGCTGGTCACATCCTCCCCATACTATGCTGCCCAGTGCAGTAGTCTGGGAGCTGACCTTGTTTGTGAAGAAAGAGGTGAAAAAAGAATTGAGTACATTACCTTTTTCCACATCCTCTATCACTAGGTTACTTGCCCCATTCAGTAAGGGGCCTATACTACCTGACCACCTTCTTGTTGCTAACATACCTGTAGAAAACCTTCTCGTTAACTCTTAACATCCCTTGCTATTTGCAAATCCAATTGTGATTTGGCCTTCCTGATTTCACCCCTGTATGCCTGGGCAATATTTTTATATCCTCCCTGGTTATTTGTCCAAGCTTCCACTTCTTGTAAGCTTCTTTTTTGTGTTTAAGCTCAGCAAGGATTTCACTGTTAAGCCAAGCTGGTCGCCTGCCATA
This sequence comes from Dermatemys mawii, assembly GCA_007922305.1. Lineage (NCBI taxonomy): Eukaryota > Metazoa > Chordata > Testudines > Dermatemydidae > Dermatemys > Dermatemys mawii. Next base: position 31,800,372 of record ML677351.1, read on the forward strand.
TTTACTATTCTTTCTACATTTTGGAATGGTTTGTTCCTGCAGCCTCCATAAGGATTCTTTAAAATACAGCCAGCTCTCCTGGACTCCTTTCCCCTTCATGTTGTTCTCCCAGGGGATCCTGCCCATCAGAATGAGAACCAGGGGTGAGGGGAGAGAAGAGACTGATCTGATGAGGACGTGGGGAGAACTGAGACTGGCTGAGCAAAAAGGCTGGGGCAGGGAGCTGGAGAAGGGGAAGACACTGAGATTGGTACTGGGAGTTATTGGGAATGGGGAACATGTGCAGGAGGATGGGGGATCCTGGGAGCCAGGGGTGGAGAGAGACTTATTCAGTGAGAAGCTGGGAGCAGGGAAACTGGGACTGACTGGATGAAGATCTGGGGGACGAGGTGGTGTACTGGGAGTGGCTGGGAAAGAAGATTGTGACGAGAAGCCTGAGGAGTGGAGACTGGGCCTGTCTGCATGAGGAGAATGGCACTGATGTGAGGAGCCAGGAGTGGAAAAGAGACGAGACTACGACAGGGAGAAATAGAAGCAAATGGAGCAGAAGGGGTCAAACTTGGGGTGACTGGCAGAAGAGTGTATACCTTAGATGACACACTCCCCTCCAGAGCTTAGTACCCAAGATTCCTGAGTCCCACCATTCCCGTGGGTTTCACAGATGTTTGCTGACTGCAAAGTGTGTCATCCTCCTCTAATGCTAATATAGTAGTAGGTTTTCATCCTATCAGTTACTCCATTAACTCAATCAGTAAACCACTGCAGTGGAGCAATAGGTTCAGATCTTCTGATGAACCATGTAGGTTGGTGTCATTATGAGAGCCCATCGTGAAATTTCTGATTTTTTTTTCAGTTTGCTTTTTTTAAAAATGTAGAAATTACATACAAAAATTACATTAAAAGAATATTAAGGTTACAAAGTCAAGCACTCAGAAGTTAGGAAATGCCAGGATTAGAGTTACCTGTGCAGCCGTAATTCAACCCCTTGTTTGGGTGTACACATTAAGATACAGTCTTTAATTAATGATTACATACTGTTTTTTCCACAGAACTTCTGCCTCATTCAGTTCCTAGGATCACAGCCTCTGGGGATGAATCAGGGTTGCATAGTGAAGAAGACTGTTGTCTGTCAGACCACTGTTTCATTTGTTGCAAAAGTTGGAAGGTGTGTAGTGTATGAGACAGGGGACTCCAGGAAGGGAAAGGATAGGCTCAGAGTTAAGGCAGTTAAATGCTACTTTGGAGACATGGGTTCTAACCCTGCTGCTGCCACAGCTCCTACGTGATCCTGGGCAAGTCACCTAAAATGAACTTTTCACAAGTGTTCACTCATTATGTGTTCCTCATGTTCTGAGTGCCTGACTTGAGATCCTCAAGTCTGATTTGCAGAAGTGCTGCAACTCAAGTCAGTGGTAGCTGTGCTTTGAATGTACAAAGTGCTATGCCATTCTAAGTACTCTGAAAAATCAGGTCCTAAGCATCTCAAATTGGGAACCTAAAATTAATGGATACTTTAATCTCTGTGCCTCAGTTCCTCATCTGTAAAATGGGGATAATAATATCTGCTTATCTCACAGGAGTATTGTAAAAATATTTTCAGTAATATTTAAGCACTCAGATACTATGGTGATGAGCACCACAGAAAAGCCCAAGAGGAAATTAATAATTGTGTCTTTAGAGCAGGGTTTGAAACATGTGCAGTAAATAAGGCCTGGGGCCATTCATTAAATAATGAGATTAAAACAAAACATTGAACAATTGCTCATTAAGTGAACATTGTCCATCATATGTATTGAATGAGCCAGGGTCCTGTTGGAAAAATAGTGTGTGATCATGCAAATCAGATTGTACCATAAGGTATATGCAAAAGGGGGCTGAATTAAGGTTGCACAGGCAACTTTAATTCTGGCATCTCCTAACTTTTGGGTACTTGACTTTGCAACCTTAATATTCTTTTAATACTGGTTTTTATGTAATAAAATTATAGTTAATACAGTGCGTATGTTCATGTATTATGTGCTTAGTATAATGTTTAGACTTAGCTGTTGACACTTCCCTTTACTCAGTCCCTGCTGGGTAGATTTCATTTGACTGAATATTCTGTCCTGCACCCTTCAGAATCTGATGTGCCGCTTAATTGTAGTATGCCTTGGGGAACCCACTCACCAGTTTGTTCACCCTTGCAAGTCTAGGAATGTATGATTCTGATCTCTTTCAGATAGGTATCTTTTTACACACTGTAGATTTCCATAGAGTACCAGTAGAAGTGCAATGAGTGTGCACAGTGACTGGAGGAAGAAGGATATCTATTTTTGATTTCTCATTTCGAAGCCTCTTGACTATCCACTTTTTTTTTTTTTAAAGCTAGGATCACCCTTCCCAGCCAAATATCTGACCACTTTGGTTTGCATGACGGCATCCGATTAGAAAAGCAAAACTGTGCCTTTGCTAGGATGACAGGAGGAATGATGCAGATCTGACAATCTCTGACCTTAGAGTGACCAATATTTCAAGTTTGTGTAATGGGACAAATTCCTATGTGACAACTTTGTAATGCATGTTTGGCAGAAGGTTGTATCAAAGTTGTTGCAATGCAGTGTCTCTCAAGGCAGTGATGTATAATAGTGATATAATGATTTTGTGACCTCTTAACATCCCCCAAGTGAGGTTTTCAGCATTGTCCTGATAGGTGGCACCTGAGACTAGCTGCTCAGTTATGCTCCTAAATGTGGGTATTTCTTGTAAAGTGCTGTCTCACCACAAGAAAACTTGAGCACGATTGCAGGAAACTTGTCACCCCAATCACTCTCCAGATTTTTTACGTAACTCATTATATTGACATTTATTTTTTGTCCTTAAGAGCCCTGGAGAAATTGCGGTAAATCAGCCTTTGTTTTAAGAATTCTTTTAAATTAGAGCTGCATTAACTCTGATTTTTTTTTAAGGTGCTTTGAATTGGAGCTGTCCTGACTATTTTTAATCTTTAGTTAAGAGGTCGGGGTCGGGGGGTTGTGAGTGGAAATGTGAAAAGCCTGAGCCCCCTAGGAAATTTTTAACCAAGCTTTTTCTATAGGGTTTGCAGTCAACCTCTGTCCAGTCAATTAACTCATAATATGAACTAACTATTCTAGACTTATTCAGGTTGTTCTGTGAACTCAAGGATACTGATGGCCTCAGATGTGGAATGTGAATGAGATCAAACTGTGACTTAAAACTTAACTGAACTGACAAATTTATCTAATGTGCAGTTTATGCATGAGTGGTGGTGTTTTTTATACCATGACAAAATAAGCATAGTGCTTTATGCTTGGATTAAGAAAGGGCTGGAGAAAGCCACTGTTTTCTCATTCTCCCTCAGCATCTTTTGCCACCACTGTCAGTGCTCTTGCTTTCCCATGCAGATAATGTTCACTTTCTAAAGTAAGGGCTGAGGTGCTTGTTTTGTCAAATGTTTCTAAATGACTTTGACTTTATGAGTTCAAAAAGTTGACTTTAATGTATATTATTGGGTTTGTTTTCTGTCTAGGAAAAACTCTGGGGATAGAGAAGAGAGAGAGTGATTTTAATGCAAAAAAAATGAAAACTTTGTGTAGGCTATACAGAAGACATTCATTTGTGTCTGCTTAGGTTGCAGTGGGGGGGAGAGACAGAAATCTGCCATCTCTGATTCACAATGCAAAGAGAAAAAGTGCACAAATGTAAATGAACTTTAAAAACTTAGTATCAGAGGGGTAGCC
>ML677351.1:31804508-31849917 GCA_007922305.1 Dermatemys mawii
CCACGAAAGCTCATGATCCCTAAAATCTGTTAGCCTATAAGGTGCTATAAGACTTTTTAAAAAACTTAGAAAGCCCTGTGAGGTGCTGCAGGTTGCACCTACTGTAATAAACAGCAGTTATTGTAGTCTCTTATTTTCAGAGTACTAATTCTTGCAACTACGTATTATCCCCATTTTACATTTGAGGAAGCAGAGAGAGAAAGTGACGAGCCCCAAGTTCATGCGGTAAATCCATGTTGGAAGCTACATGAGACCCCAGGAGACAATGTGCCCATCATCTGAATCTATAACCCAGTGGTTAATGTACAACAGTTTACACAGTTGTGACTTTAGGAAACTTCCAGTGCAGTCTGGCAGATATTCTGACCTCCCTCCCTGCCCAAGTTTACCTCTTCAAAGTTGACCCATAGGCTGAGTTTGCACATGGTGTCGATAATACCTAGCCATTGGTACGCATGTTCAGTGTCAGATGAGTTGACCTTCCTACACACCTTGCCAAGACAACAAATGAGACTGCTATTAAATAGAGTGTAAGCTTTTCATAAAGCAAGAGGACCCTGGGGACAGTAATTCAGTGAAGTAGCAGGTAAATATTATTCCCAGTTCACAGAATGGGAAACAGAACAAGGAGAAATTACTTGCCTACGAGATGCTTTAATCTAGTTTATTGGCAAGGGACTAGGAGTGAGAAGGTGTGGCTTCAGATCCAGATTCTGACACTGACTTTGCACATGACCGTGGGGAAATCACTTCCCTTCTCAGCGCCTCAAGTTCCCTGTTTTTAACAAGGAGTAATATTTACCTTCTTCATAGGGCATTGTGAGGCTATGCTAAGTGTTTGCCAGATAAAGGCAAAATAACCCAACCAGTTAGTGGTAGAGGTGTGAAGACAAATCCAAAAGCCTCTGCTCTCAGCCCTCAATTTAATCTTCTAGGTAAGTAGTACCACGTTCTCCATCTAGGATTTGGGATGACCTGAATTTCCTACACATTGCTGCAAGTGTAGTGTGAGATAACGCATTTTGCAGCACTCTAATATTGAGCTGGATGGTAAATGTTCTTACCTAAAATTCTTAGCCACAGATTGACAAGTGAAATGGAACAGAAAATCCTCCACTGCAGAAGTTCTTTAAAAAATATGTAACTTAGTGCTACTGAACCAATTTCCTTTTCCCTTGGCTTGTTTCTTAGATCATCATGATCTACAAAACAATCTAAATGAGGCTAAACTCTGATCATTCTTTGAGTTAAACATACACAAAATTTGTAATTGGAGTGCAAGACAGCATGGTCTCTTTCCTTCCTCTGCTTTTTTTATAGTCAAGCAATTCAAAACTAACAGAACAGGGGAGGGGTAGCTCAGTGGTTTGAGCATTGGCCTGCTTCTAGGGTTGTGAGTTCAATCCTTGAGGGGGCCATTTAGGGATCTGGGGCAAAAATCTGCTGGATGATTTAGTTGGGGATTGGTCCTGCTTTGAGCAGTGGGTTAGACTGGATGATCTCTTGAAGTCCCTTCCAACCCTAAGAGTCTATCAACAGTTTTTAAAAAAGAAAAATTGCTTTTGTTTGGAGACCAAGTATGGAAAATGTCTGACTCATAGACATTTTTGGAGAAAATTACTACCAACTGAAAAGGACAGGGAGTGGTATTATTCTTTTAGTAGAATGCGAGCATCAAAAACACTGTTTTCAGTGGCAGTATGGAATGAAACTGAGTGGTCGCCCCTCCCCCCACGATTATTTGCAAGTTCTTCAAACACTGCAAGCCCCTAAAATTCGACCATCCCAAAATACATCTTGAAACTGATATTGCAGTGCCTTTAAAAATGCATGATAAGGAAAAGAAAGTGTAATGCTAGGATATGTCTGAATAGTGCAACTTGTCATCCTTTAAGGCAGGGGTTCTCAAACTGGGGATCGGGACCCCTCAGGGGGTCGCAAGGTTATTACATGGGGGGTTGCGAGCTGTCAGTCTCCACCCCAAACCCCGCTTTGCATCCAGCATTTATAATAGTATTAAATATTTTTAAAAGTGTTTTTAATTTTTGGGTGGGAGGTTGCACTCAGGGGCTTGCTATGTGAAAGGTGTCACCAGTACAAAGGTTTGAGAACTCTCTGCTTTAGGACTTTGCAGAGAGAGAAACTCTAACCAGTTTTCTGCATCACTGGATGGCATTTTAAAGTCTCACTTTATCTGGTTAAATTAATAATCAAGTACATTATGTGTGGGAAGAAAGTTGTCCCAATGAGAAAAGCTGTTTAGTTTCAATCTAAGAAAACAGCAAAATACTTCTCTTTAAATGCTGCAAAAAGATGTGGGCCTTTTGACTTTCACCTACAGCTTAGTAACTTCTTTTCTGTTTAGGAACCTTCCGGTGTACATTCTGTCAGAATGAAGTGGAAGAGGATGAGTCAGCGATGCCCAAAAAGGATGCACGGACTCTTGTGGCAAGGTTTAATGAGCAGATTGAACCAATCTACGCACTGCTACGAGAGACAGAAGACGTTAACTTGGCCTATGAAATCCTTGAGCCAGAACCCACAGAGATTCCTGCACTGAAACAGAGGTGAGAATGGGCACAAAGTCCTCTTCAGCCACACTGCTTTCATATTGCATGTTTGTCTGCCTTAACCATATCGTTGCCCAGAGTTTGATAACTTGTTTGCTCAGCATCAGCAATGCAGGACACTGATAAATAATCTTTGCCTCAAGAGATTTATGGTCTACAATTGCCAGGAGACCAGGGCTACAACCATTTTTCATAAAACAAAGGAGACTGAAGCTGCCCTTGCCTTTTAATGAGAATATTTGTCCCTCAGGAGGCTGTACATAGCCGCTGCATAAGAAGCTGAGACCACATAGTTTTCCAAGACCATCTCTAACTTTAGAGAAGAGCTGTGGCCATTTTACAGAGCTCGGTAGGCAGCCTCTGGACTCCAGGACACACTTTGGTCACCCCATGCTGTTTTACTGTCTTCTTTCCATTGCAAACATCTTTTCTTTCACCTCCTTTTTGTTTTGCTTCTATGAAGGTTTTGAAACTCTAAACTGGCTGTCTTCCACACTTTGCATGTAACAAAACTCTTATTCACAGAAATTATTTATGACTATCTTCTTTATTCTTATTTTCCCCCATTTGATACACACCTTTATAGGGAAAGACCTGTTACAATCAAGAACTCTAATATTTTCCTATCCTTAGGAAACCAAACTGAATCCTTCAGAAGATTTCTAACTATGCAAAAAGAGATGACGCTTAAATAACATAGAAAGATGCAGTGAGCTGTCAGTTTTGTCAGCTGCCATGAAATCTAGTGTGCTCTGCCTATTTTCAATTTTAAAAAAAAAGTACGCATACCCAGAAAAAAAAGTTAGGCTACTGGAGCAATCGCCCCCACCAAATATAGTGCTGTTGGTTTTTCAGGTTCCCTTCTTTCACATGCAGACTAACCTTGAGAGAGAGAATTTTTCACACTTGATGCTAGATAGTTTCTAATTAATAGCAAAATGCTTTACCTGTCTAGTTCCTTCTATTCAGGGATCTCAGATATGAACTAGCTAATTTTCTTCATCTTACAGATGAAGAAACTAAGGTATTTAGAGAGGGGAAATGACTTGTCCAAGATCAGACTGTCAGATACAGGAGTAGAATTTTTTGCGCCTTTATTCCTAACCCTATGGCTTAATCATTAGACTTAGCTTTAAAACCAGTTTGTATAGTTTGACTAACACATTTGGAATGATCACCTCAAATGAGAGAGATGTCTTTTTCAAGCCTCCGCATGGCTACTTCATCTTGGTGACCAGAAAATTAACACAGCAAATGCCTGGTGCAGTTCCATGAGTAATGGTTAAATAACAGCAGCACCCACTTACGTGGCTCTTAAATACTTAAAAAAAACCCACTGTAAATGATGAATTACTCTGCACCGGCAGCTTTTTAAAAGGTTACTTGAACACAACTACCTTCAGCACATAGAGTGATTCAATTATTTATTAACCCTTATTAATTCAAAGCAGCTAATTGCATAGAAGTGCTGCAGTGAAGTTTAAGAAAAGAATATCCTCTTTTTCCCCTCCATCCACCCACCTCTGGGTTATTTATTTGCTCCATTTTACAGAGTCTTGAGATACTGGAATCATTGGTAAAACTGATATTTGATGCTAGTGAAGAAAAAGTCTTCTGAATTTCCTGCCTCTCCTGTTCACACAGGAGAAATAGCTCTCTGTGTCTTCTGGAGAACTTTAGCAGTCACTGTCTACACTGGAAATTGTCTAACAATCATGCATCTCCATTACAAGACTGGTCAAATCATTTACTTAGATTTTTCTAGACAGTCTTAAGTGATAATTTATAAATCCTCTACTAAGCATGAATTTGTCCCATGCAAGTATCATAATAAGAGCTTATTTTTCATAAACCAGCCCCAGTGGCTTTCCAGATGGGGTGAATTTAATCTCCTCTCCACTTTTTCTGGTTTAAATACCAGCACCTTATGTAATATAACATCCTAAATTTCCTGAATGAACTACTTTTTGTGGTTAAGCAACCGAAGACTTTGAGTCCATATACCTTTTACTGGAAGCTGTTAAAAACAGTAGCATGAGAGATTTACCTAATTTTTATTAATGCAAATTGCAGTTATGTACTTAAATTACCATACATGTCTGTTGGACTCTAGAGCCTCAGTTTTTCCTATGCTTGCCTTTTCTTCAGTTTCTACAAACAGTTGAGAGGCAAAACTTATGATTGATTTAAATACTTGTAATCTGAGGTCTGCTCATTGGTTTCTTTTATCCATAGCCTAGCCCTGCTAAAGATGCCTTGTGCCACCTTAAAGCCAGTTTAATCAGTTATGCTGGGGGACTTTCCATGTAAGGCGACCCACAGACAGCATAGAGCTTGTGTAGCCAGTCACACTACTGCCTAATCCCCGATCCCCAGCTTCACAATAGCTCCCAGAAGCTGTTGCTGTGAGACAAGTTCAGGGCCTCCCTAGCGTGAGCCAGGGGACAAAACAGCCCTAGAATCAAAGGAGAAGGAAAGTTTGTTATAGGTGTTGCTGCCTCTCTTCAGCTCTGTTCCAAGCGCTTCCCTGGTGCAGCTGAGCATCTGGTCCTCTGTCTCTGTTCAGTGGTGTTTAATTCACTTCTCCATGGACACTGGACAAAAAGGCACTGCCGCTTTATAGCGGCACGAAAATCCCTAGTCCCGTGGTCTCAAGGGGCTGCATGTTGCTGCTAACAGCATAATTGATGATACTATTGTACAAACAAGGAAGAAAATGGAGCCATTTATTTAGTCATTGGCCTTAATGGGTAAAATTGTAGACATAAACCCTCTTGGCTTTGGTTATCCTGGGGCATACCAAAGAGCTAACATCACTCATTACTCCCTGTGAATTAATCACATTGCAAGAGATGGTTTAATCTAGTTTACAGGGATATGTATCTTTTATTTAAGAGTTGTTACTTTAAAAAATTGTCCTTGACAGCATTGGATAAGTATATAACAACTAAATGGAACTTCATAGGGAAAAGGAGGCTTTGAATTGACAAGGAATCCCTGACCCTGCCGAACACTTAAATGTCACTGCTGCAGTCCTGGTGAGGGAAGCTTTTTTTCTATTGTGCGTTGTAGGAAAGTGAATTACATAAAATTCTCAGGGAAGCTCTACAACTGCTGACTTTTATTGTTGGGGAAAGAGAATGGTGCTTTTCACAGAACACATGCCTTTCTTTGAAAACTGAAAAGCACCAGTATTTGAAACAATACAAATTGAGAGAAGATCTCTCTGTGGTTCCTTAAGTTGCAAACGTGATCTGCATGCATAAAATAGTCTCTCCTGCTTGTTCAGAAATTCAAGTTGTTTTTTCCTGATCAGGCAGACTGTAGGAAAGAAACACAAGTCACTGATTCTGTGAATGTATATATGTTGTGTAAAATGTAAACATACAAAAATATTGTGTGCATATGGTTCCCGGAACACCTACCTGGCTGTTGAAAGGTTAAATATTTCTTGCTCCTGCCAGAGATTTGAGTGCACAGTTATTTTCTGCCAGAGCAAATAAAATGATTGCATGTGTATGCAATTTCCCAGGACCAACTTTTAAACATCAAAATAGAATAGAATAAAATTAGGATAATAAGCGGTGGGTAAACACTTGCTTAATAAACAAACATTTGATATCAGTGACCTCTCCAATTACCACCCTCTCTCAAACTTCCCATCTGGGGAATCTTATTGAGAAGATCATGGCAGAACACCTCTAGGTTCACCTGGATCTCCTATCAGTATAGATTCAACCCTGGGGATGGTACAGAGACAGCATTAGCATGCTTGGTTGATCATGTCCTGTACAATGGGAAGGTGGTGCCCATGCATATTTATTATCGGACAGGAGCCTTTGATACCATTTACTATATAAAGTGTTCAAAATACTTGCAAAATCTACTAAGGGTGGATGGGTGCATTCTCCATTAAGTCTGTTGATTTCTTTGAGCGATGTTAGCCTAGCAGTTCATTCACCCTGCGTTTCCCTCAAGTGGAAAATGGCAAGATTCTTTCTATTGCCTTTCCTGCTCACTATGTACAGAAGAGCACAAGACCAGATAGTGAAGGTAATTTGGACTCATTGCCATCAGTGACAGAGGACATTCAAATCTATGTTCTCTTTATTCAGATCCAAGTAGTGCATTTTCCTGGCCCAGACAGGAACCTGGGTGACAATGATTTGGCTATGGGTCAACTGGGAAAATAAGCTGGTGCTAAATTCTGATGAGCAGCCAGCCCCTTGCTATTCCAGCCCTGGGCACTCACCCAGTTCTGTCCAGTAACTACCAGTACTGACCTTCAGCCCTCCCCCTTGCCAGTCTGTTACTCAGAGTTAAGACAACAGCCTCCACCAAACCTCAGTCATTGCCCCATTCTATTGCTGACCTGTAAACCCCCTCTTCCTTCCTCCAGCCCTTGACTAAAATAATCTAGTCTGACCTCCTGTATAACACAGGCCATAAAACTTCCCCAGGTAGTTCTTGCAAGTTCATTGTCACTTGTGATCAGAGCTGGGATTTCAACTTAGTTTTCCGAGGTGAGTTTGTCTAATCGCTCATAAGCACTATGAATAAGAATCCCCCACATCTGAGCATTGTGAGACTCCAGTCCGGTCAACCCACTTGGTTAAACCTTGGTGTTTTAATTTATTTAATACAAGACTATGGTGCAACAACAAATAATGACTTTTCCAGCTAGCTACTGGTAAAGGCCATGTTGTGTATTGATGTCACTTTCATTTCAGAGTATTCAAGTATATAACCGGGTTGGCTGTTATTCCTACATAATCATATTCACAGGGCTGAACAACCTCCTTGCCTTCTAGCATCTCTCCTGCAAATCACAATGTGTAGTTTAGATTATCTGGTATTTTGATCCTTACATTCCTCAATCAAAAAATTGGTCTAGAAATTCTTGGTTAAGAAATGGGGGTTGAGATTCTCCAAGCATATCATGGGAGATCATTAATTTTAATAGGAGGTGTGTGGCTAAATCCCCTGGGCTTTTTTGAAAGTCACAACAGGAAACATCTATTATACAGGAAAGGACTAATTCTGAATGGTATCTTTTTTTTATCCCTTTGACTTCTACATAGCAAAGAACGTGCAGCTGCTGCTGCTGCAGGGGCAGCTGGCCTAGCAGGTGGATACCATCGGGAAGCATGGACTACAAAAGGGCCATCATACGAGGACTTGTACACCCAGAACGTCGTCATCAGCATGGAAGACCAGGAGGATCTTAATCGGTCAACAAATGAAGGGAAGCCAGCCAGAGAGAGGCCAATTTGGCTACGGGAAAGCACAGTGCAGGGGGCTTATGACCCAGACGAGATCAAAGATGGTAAGAAAGCTAAAAGGGGAGAAGTGCAGCATAATTCTTTGAGTGGAGAGAAATTTTTGCCCCTTTCTGTGTACAGATGCTGCTCCCGGCATCCTAGCACTAACCAGCTACACTGTTATATCTTTCATCTGCCATGTAAAGCCTTTGGAAGCCAGGCAGGTGTAAGAGAACAAGATTTACTAGGCACAGCATTGAAATCCATGTCAGTAAAGCTGAGTTGCCCACAGCGGCATGATTGTGTTACTAAAATGTTAATTGTTTGTTAGCTTTTCTGGGAACTTCAGACACAGATGTTCCGGCTCATTATGATGACTTGTTTGGTTTTGGGCGAAAGATTTTTCAGCTTCTTCTGGAACGCTTGTTACCAACTGGGCATGGATGGAAAATGAAATTCAAATTGTATGTGTGCTGAGCAGAAGGCTCACCAAATCGGCTTATAGTAGATATGCCATGTTCACATATCCATCTCCCCTTCTGTAACTGGTTATCTGTTGATTTTCAAGATAACTGTTGTATGCAGAGAACAGTGTATCAGAATTGCAGCTTTAGAGTGTGGGGAAGAGGAGGAGTACAGTATATCAGGAGAGTCAGTCACCATGGTGGGTTGTTCATTATTGCTTCCTCCTATGCCTATCAGTCATCCAGAGTCTTTTTTGTTAGTTTTTGCTTTTATTATTGTTTGTATTGTCATATCCCCAAAAGACCATAGTCAAGATTGTAGGCCCATTGTGCTGGGCATCGTGCAAAGAGAGTAGAAGACTGTTCCTGCTTTGAAAAGCTTATTCAAAGCCCCAAACAAAAAAGTAATAAATGGAGACCATTTTAGATTTTAATAGAGTGTTTCAACTGAAATATTTACAACCATCTGAGCTGTGTGAGCAACACCAAATGAAACAGGCAGTGTCTCAGAAGATGGTGAAATGTAACCAAGATCTAAAAAGCAAAGTGTTTATTTTCAGAAACAAAAAACCCAGCACAAAAAAGGACAACATGCAGTGAGAATGGCTATCAGCAGAAACTTAAAAAAAAAAAAAAAAAAAAAAAAAAAAATCTGAAGAGGCTCTTGTTCTAGTTCTGTACAGCTACTGAAATCTTATTGCAATGTGCTAGTTTCTGACATATAGGATGTGGTAAAAAGTGAAGTACTGAATCTTTCTGTTTTAATTAAATCCAAAACACTAAAATCTTCTTCTTTTTCCTGTGAAGTAATTCCCAGGAGAAGAACAGAACAGCAGGAGAATTTTTTAGGGGAGTGGAGGTACAGGTGGTAAGCTAACCCTGTTCAGGCAGATATCTGACAAAACCAGAGCTTCAGGTGATTATGGTCAGGTAGTGTATTTCTGCCTTATTTAACTGATGGCTTTTAGGGTGCACTCCCTTTTATTCTCTGGTACGTTACTTTGTTTACCCTATACAAAGCATATTAACTAAAACCACACCGTGAATGTTGCTATCCACAGTCTGGCACCAGAGTGCCTGCTGCCACCACACCACCCACACAGATTTTTCCATATGTGACAGAAAAGGAAGGAAGAAAGAAAACCTGAGCATTGGCAGAAAACATTAGATGCTAACGTCCAGCACGAAGAATTTCCACAAGGTCATGATTCATAGAACCCTTCTGGACTGCAAGTCATTCAGTAAACTGGGGCTACTGCTGGTTAACCTCCTAGAGTATAGCACTTCTCACTGAAAGGGATTATCCTGTTTTTTCGCAAAGAAGATCTCTTATCTCTAGAATGACTTCTTGGGATGCTAGAAACCTTAAGCTGAGCATGAAACTGCAGACACAATCCCCTCCTTCCAAGAATTTGGCCTATTTGCCAAGTCATGGAAACACAAATAGTGATCAGGACCACCACCTGTGAATCTGACATTTATCTTTCATACCAGGGAAAAATGTGCCAGAAACATCTGGGACTCCTACTAACAAAGCCTGTCAACACCAACTCTGAGGAATGTACGTGTTCTACCTGCACTCCTCAGTGGTGTTGGTTGAAAAAAAATAACCTTCATCCATTTTCAGCTGCCTAGAAGATTGTCGTCCATCCGTTTTCCCCCACCCACCCCAGTCCTCCCCATCACGCTTGTGACCTTGTGGCACGCACACATCCTGGAAAAGCATCCTCTGGTACAGAATGCAGCAGCTCACCTTGGACACATTTCTCTCGTGCTCTGATCTTTACCCTAGCTCCACACTCAATAGTCTCTTTCAGGGGTTCTCAAGCTTCATTGCATTGCATCCATCTGACAACATGACCCCAGGAGGGGGGCACTGAAGCCTGAGCCCACCCAAGCTTATCTGCCCCGGCAGGGGCCAAACCCAAAGCCCTCAGGCTTTGGCTTCAACGTAGGGCAGTGGGGCTTGGGCTTTGGCCCCGGTGGTGAGGCTCGGGCTTTGGACCTGGGCCTCAGCAAATCTAAGCCAACTCTGGTGACCCCATTAAAACAGGGTCACAACCCACTTTGGGGTCCTGACCCAGATTTTGAGAACCATTGGTCTAGTTCAAGATTGTCTTGATACTCAGAGCCCAGCATGGGGCTGGCCTTAAGTTCCTGAGACCTACCCCCTCTCTCATCATGACAATGAACCACCTTTTGACAGCAGTATTCCATAAAACCAGGAAATAGTCAAACCGTTGAAGGATGCATCAGTGGAAAAGACAGGACTTTCCTCTCTCATGGGGCTGAGTTGCAACCTAGTCTCAGCTCCTGGGAATGACCAAAAACTTCATCAGTTTGCGCCTCCCTGGGGGAAAGATGAAATACCCCCTTCTGTTTCATTTTTAAGGCAACTTATGGAACAATTGGGAGTTATGATGCTGGGCACGGTGTTGGAACCCGGATAGATGAAACTGGACTAATGGTCAAGATTCCATCTCTTCAGGAAAAGGAGAGGAAGTGGCATTAATGTGTGAGGGTGAAATCCAGTCAGCTCAACTCAAGTGATCATTCACATTCAGAGTCTTTCGGTGCAGTAGAAAAAGTTTGCCGTGGGGAATCTTAGCTTTTATCCCTTATTTTTACATAAGGCTCTTAAAATCTATTCTTATTCTACATTTTTCAGTCTGCCTGCAGATTTATTAGTGTTGGATGGGCTCACGGTGCTCTCACCAAATACAGGAATCTGATAAGGGCTTTATGCAGAAAGGCTCAGAGAGCCGCCTTTTTAATAGAATCCTATTTTTGAGTCCTTGAACTGTAGACACCCTGTGTACCCAAACACTAGCTTACCTAGGGTGACCAAACGTCCCATTTTTATGGGGAAAGTCCCGTTTTGAGGGGCTTTTTCTTATATAGGTCCCTATTACTCCTGACCCGTTTTTTCACAGTTGTTCTCTGGTCACCCTTATCATATTCTTCCAGTTATTGTACAACAAATATTACTTAACAAAAATGCAGCCCTTTCCCAGTGCGTGCATGTGTCTCTGTCTGTCCTATCTGTCTCTCACCTGGGGCACTGTAATCCCCTACAAGTGAAGTAAAACTAGGGAATAAGTCCCAGATTGAAAGAGAGCCTGGGCTACAAAGAGGAAATTGGCTTGAAAAATAGCAGCCCTTTTATACATCCTTTGCATGTTGT
Organism: Dermatemys mawii; assembly: GCA_007922305.1. Lineage (NCBI taxonomy): Eukaryota > Metazoa > Chordata > Testudines > Dermatemydidae > Dermatemys > Dermatemys mawii. The sequence continues at coordinate 31,815,988 of ML677351.1, forward strand.
GTTGCATATGCAGTCACGGGGCTTTAAGCATCCACCTCTCATTTAAGATTCATTTTATTGATAATACCAAATTCCTCTAATAAACTTTCTCTTCCTGCATGACAAGTGCAATTTTAAGGTTCCAAGACACTCCTCCTTGTTTATATGTTCATATTTTATCTAAATTAAAGGCCAGCAGCTAAACATTTATATTTATTAACCTCAAAAAACTGCCCCTGCTTTTCTCTACCCAGTGATCAAAAAGTTTCCGTAGAGCCAAGATGGGCATAGTTTATGGCCCCATAGGGTGTACTCTGTTAAAAGTAGTACTGCCAGGATAGTACTGGGACCACAGTGCTCACTCACTAACAGACCAATCCTGAGAGACTGTTCTCCAGAAATGAAGTGTGTGCCCACGTGTTCCTCATTCCCTTAACGGGACCCCTTTTCTGGCTTATTTGGCACTCAGATACATTCCAGGATCCTTTGCGCTGCCTGCCATGGCACCTCCTTTGACACATCAGTGCTCTCTGGGCAAAGAGGTGATTGAGAAAGTGGCTTGCCCAGTATCTCTGGGCCAAGGTGCCAGCCCTGCCATAGCCACTTTCTCTGCATTGAGACTTCTGGTAATTGCCCTTCTTTGTATGAATCCTTTCTGGGGCAGCTGGTGTCTAAACAGTGTCAGACAGCATTGGTATTTGGAAATTACTTTCTAGTGAGCTTTCCCGGTGGCCCCACAATCTGGATGAAAATGGTTGTTTTTCATATTGAGGCAAAATGTTAAGTGTTTACACTGTAAACCTGCTCTGAGGGCCTCAACCAGCAGAAGAGAGAGGGCCCGGTTGCTGATGACGAATCACTTTCCTTCCTAGAAGGATGACTCTCAACCTTGTTTGGGTGTGTGACTCGAAGTGAAGAAGTCATCACGTTCCTGGGACCATCCATGTTAACTATTGAGAGTTAAATGTAAAGTGGAGGGGAACCACTTCAGGTTGAACCTCTCTAGTCCAGCACCCTCGGGACCAGACCAGTGCTGAACCAGAGAATTTGCTGAATCATGGGAGGTCAGTGTAGAGTGTCAACGGGTCTCCATTGGTGCAGAAAGTAGGTGTGTGGGGGGTGCTGCAGCACCTCCAGGCTTTGTGCCCACCGTGGCCCTGCTGCCACTCGGAGTTCTGGCCACTGGCCCCCCGCCCAGGGGCTCCAATGCTGACTCCAGGTCTTCCTCCTCCCTCTCGGAGCTTGAATGCTGCAAATCAGCTGTTTGTGGAGCTCCAGAACCACTGGGAGGAGGAGTTGGTGAGCGCGGGGTCGCCGGTGTGCAAGAGGTGCAGGGGGATAGGGGGCAGAGAGGGGAGCTTGATGCCGGTGGATGCTCCGCACCCACTAATATTTCCCCATGGATGCACCAGCCCCGGAGCACCCATCAAATTGGCGCCTATGCCGAACCATGGATGTTGCCAGACCAGGGAGTGGCAGATTAGAGAGGTTCAACCTGAAACAAGGAAATAATGCACCACACTGAGTGCTGCTGAGGAAGGTAAAGCCAAAAGACAGGTAATTATTTGAACCTCCTTAAGTGACCTGCATTTTTGTTTCAGGGTCCAAAAGGTTCCTGCTTGGCTGCCTTCCTTTTCTGATACCTCTCTTAGGGTCCTCTTCCAAATACTTATATTATGGTAGCACCAGGGCCCTAGTGTGCTAGGCGCTGTACAAGCACAGAACAACATGGAAGCCCCAGGGAGCTTACAATCTAAGACGAGACAGCAGATGGCTACAAGTCATCAGCATGGTAGGTAGGGAGTGGTCTGAGCACACCAGCAGTCTAACTGTTGTCAAGTTTTTGTAGTCATCACAGCAAGGAGAGTTTCTGAGAGAGGATCCAAAGGTGGATAATGAGGTAGCTTTGTGAATGTTTATGGGGAGCTGCTCCCAAGCCTGTGGGGAAGCCTGTGAGACAGCACAATGGGGCTTGTTTAAGGATGAATGGGTAGATGATGGAGGCTGGCGTTATGGGCGGATCTGAGGTGAGCAGAAGATTATAGGTAGAGTTGGAGTTGACCTGTTCTTGCTGCATTCTCTGATACAGAATGACTTATGCAAGTGGAGTGTCCCATATTGTGACTCATGGATTGGGAACCACAATGGCTAGAGACCAGTAACACAGCCTGTCAGCAGCTAGCACACGTTAAGCCTCGCCCTGCTCTGAGAAGTGCGGGGTGAATATAACTATCTCCACTTTAAGATGGGCAAGGAGGAAGAAGTGGAGAAAGGAAACAGCTTGCTCCAGGCCAGGCAGTCAGTGAGAGAGAGCTGGGACTAGAACTAAGGAGTTCTGACACGCAGTAGCAGGCTGCCCTAACCACTCCGTCATGTTCCCTCCTTAATGGCCAGTGTGACATATCGGTGTGATGACTTGCCTACCATTCCTTTATGCTTCCTTGCAGGCGGTCAAGATATGGATGCGTTTCAGGAACGCGGGGAGGGCCGCGCGGCTCTGGATGATAACGAGGAGGTGATGCGTGCCTTGCTTATCCATGAGAAGAAAACCCCCTCTGTCTCTGCAGCCGGTGTGGGAGGGGCTGCTCCCTTAGCCAGCGCCAATGCCAGCGACTCTGAAAGCGATACCAGCGAATCGGAGGAGGAATCCCCGCCCCGCCTGCCTGCTGCCAAAGCTACGCTCTATGGGCTCGAGGATGAGGAGGATGAGGAGGAGTTTGAAGTGGTGGCAGAGGACCCCACTGTCATGGTGGCCGGACGTCCGTTCTCTTACAGTCAAGTGAGCCAGCGGCCTGAGCTGGTGGCCCAAATGACCCCAGAGGAGAAGGAACTGTATATAGCCATGGGGCAGCGGATGTTTGAGGATATGTTTGATTAACCCTTTCCTGCCACGACAGCTTTTAAAGGTGAATTTTAACAGGAGTCTCCCTAGTGAAACAAAAGATTGAACTGCATCTCTCCCTTCCCTATAGTCTGTCGTGCAGGGGCTTGGGGCTTAGACCTGCTCCCTGACTAAAGGAACTGCTGATCTTGGGCATCCCACGCAACAGAGGCGGGCTACGACTAACTGGGCTTGCCAGAAAGGGAGGGAGAAAAGGTGGGTGGTGGATTTTTTTAATCAGGTTACAGAGCTTGCAAGGTGAAGCTCCCATTCGGGTGGCCCTCACTTGCTGCCGCTTTAGCCCAACAGCCTCCTTTCGCCTGAGGCTTAGTCTTTTTTATATAAGGCCAGGGAACAGATTCTGACAAAGTCCAGCTCCCTCTTCATGGAGGCCTTGGGTGCTCTATGGTCTGATCAGGCCTGGCTTCTCAGTGTTCCAGAACAGGAGAGTGCAGGTGACACTGAGGGACTGTGTGTTGGATGCTGAGACAGGCTGTAGATGCAGTTGCATGTGGACATGGTAACTGAGCAGGGTTGGGCTGTAGTACCAGGCACAATGAAGTTGTCACTAACCTATTGCAGGTGACTGCTGTGTGCAGGGATTTTTATGTCTAAACAACCACGTGAGCAGGAACCATACTTACCCCCTCCCCATCTCAGTCTTCTCACAGCTCTCTAGCGAAATCTCTCAACGGGATTTGTAGTCCAAGCTTCCTCAGACTCAACTATGTTGCTTCGATTCAACCATGTATTTTGGCCAAGTTGTGTTTGAGATTATTTTTCAACATGGTTAGGAGCCTTGGAGTGGACAGCTGATGATGATAGCTGTAACTGAGGATGTACGTGGGGGACTGCTTTCTGATGGGGAGCAAAGTGGGAGACAAGCTCTGGAAAGGAGAATACAGATCTCTGAGTGATGCTCATTTGAAAGACTGTCTGGTTTTCAATCTCCTGTTTTTAGTGATCAGGGACTTCAGTCCTCTGTGAAAGGACAAGCCTGTCCTTGCCTGTTTCCGTCTTCCACATGCCCCACCTTCCACAGCCATCCATCAGAATTTTCAAATATGAAATTTCAGGATAAGCATCTAACAAAGAACTTCTCAAAGGTGCTCAGAGTGCCTGTTGATTTCAATGGAAGTTGTGGCTACTCCCCACCTCAACGACAGATGTAACTTGAAGCACCCAAATTTGAAAGTCTTGGCTCATTGTCAGTGTAATGAAACCCATTGAAGGAACTGAATTGGTAGAGTACTCTGACCTACCCAGAGAATACTATCAGTTCATTGTTACTGCCCATCCCCTCACCTTACCCCATCTAAGCCCCGATGCTACAGCCTGAGTTCACAACAGATTGGGCTGTCAGCCAGGCAGTACCAGGGAACCACCATAGCTAGTTTTAATTTCACTAACACCAAAAGGTTTGTGTAATTTGAAAAGGAATTATGCAGAGTTCTGAATACTGATATTTAGCATGGCACTATCTGTTCAAATAAGAACATTTTCACCAGTGCCTGTAGCAATATCGTATTTGTAATGCTACCTTTACATTTAAAAGTGTTACTTTTTTTAAATCGTTGTGTTTTCTTATCCAATGCTATGGTAAAACAAAGTGATAAAAGGATTTTGTGTTTAGAGGCTGTATTAAGTGCTGTTTGATTTACACAGATGGCACAGATTTTGCCGAGCATTTAAACTGTAAAGCTATTTTATACTGACTAGCCCTGTGATGCCTCCTTTGTGGTTTTATTTTCAGCATCTTGATATTTTACCCTTTTTTTAAAAATAGTGTGTTACATTTGTCATTTTTAAAATAAATTAATAAATTTATGTTTCTGTCCTAGGTTGTCTTTTCAATCTATTACTTGCTCATCTGGGATTATTTGCTTGTTCTAGGGCTTTGGATATGTTTAATATGGTATTTGAAAGTCTTCCAGCTGTTTTCAAACCATAACCCACCTTCAGTCTCATCACTGGTTCTTCCTTGGATACATCTCAGAATCCTTTGCACCGTTTTCTATGGTGTTTGTTGTAGTTGGGAACCATGGTTGGTTCCTGTGTCAGAGGGATCTTATGATTAGCACTCCTATTCTTTTTCCTTCTTCACTGAGGAAGTGAATATTGCTAAATGCTGGTTTGTCCTAAACTTGTCTTGCTGCCAATTTAAAATGGCTACTATGGCATGGAAATGTGTATGACACACGATAAGTATGGCTATCAAACCACACAGATGCTAAATCATGCCAAATAGTGGTCAGCTGAGGGAAAGGAGCGTTACAGATTTCAGGAAGATGAATACAAGGTGACAGATTATAAGGGAGTAGATACAAGGGACCATGGGCTAGAAACTATGGAACTAATCTTGCAAATACTATAGTTAACTCAAGCTCATAACTTCCATGAGTAGTTTCTGTTGTGCTTTAGTATTTGCAGGATCAGATCTTAGGTTTATTAAAGCTTTAGCAAAGGAGCGGTGTATCCCCTGTTACAACAAGCAACTAGTATATGAGAAATTATAAAGAATATGCTGTGTGGAACACATTTCACTGCGGTTTATAGTTTTGGTAGGAAAACTGGGCTTTATCCATGTATGAACTTTATATAATGTCATTCAACAAGATTCCCAAACTTAATAATATACCTACCATCAGGAATCCATCCAAATATTTATAGGGCACGTCCGGTCCATCAGCGGCAATTTACTGAAATGCCTCTCCACTGGGGGACTGGAGGTAGGTATGTGAGCAGGTGTACGTCCCCTAACAGCTGCTGACTCCCAAGATCTCCTGGCCAGTTGCTCTCAGTCGGTTCAGGACTCTTGTGAAAGGACAACAATGCACGGTTATTGTCCTGTTGTGATAAATATTCCTTTGAACAGGAGCAGTGAAGGCCAATGGCACTTTAAAATGTACTCTGTAAAGAAGGGCTGTGCATACACTATCCCAGAGAACTGTCACTGCGGCAATTGCTAAAAGTGAAGCACTGCCAAGTGCGAGACTGGATTTCACAAAGTAAATCAATGGTACAGTCAGGAATTGAGCCCTTGAGTTCTGATGGAGGCCAAATCTAGCACTGCCTCTGGTAATTAAAATCAAATGACTGTGTCCTGTGAGCTAGCTGCAAGATCAGCCCACACAACAGTCTCTTGTAACTCCTGACTTCAGCATCATCTGCAGTTTGTCCGCTTAGTAAACGCCAGGCCACAGGATTGCCCCTCTAACTAAAATGAGAAAGAAAAAAGAAGCCTATTTATTCAGTCCAGCCACTTTAGTACCTGAGCACCTGAAATCTGTCTCAGCCACGTGTGTCTGTTGTTTGTTGTACTAAAGAAAACATCCCAAAGACAGTAAGAAATGCAGGTCCCAGCTATCGCTGACAGAGACCATTGCTCCCATTACAATGAAGTGTTCAGCCTTCCTTGCTTAAAATGAAGTTATCTCCTCAGCCAGGCTAATTGCCAGACTGGCTGGCTGGCTATTTGGAGGGGATGTACCATAATTTGAGAATGGAGGAGGGCTTGATTTGATTTTTCACATAGATCCCAAGAAGCAGCTGCCTGGAAACAATATGTTTGTCCTTCCAACTTGTCTTTTCCCTGTCGCTGCCTTCTTCCAACAGACTCAGATTAAGCAGACTGGCACTAGCAGAGCAGCAGGAGTTGGAGATCCCCTGGAGGAAAGACGGAAAAATAGAATTACTCCCGCCCTGAAAGATCTAAGAGCCTTGATTCCATGAAGCCCTGGGGCTCCTGGCTGGCTGCTGAGAAGTTTGACAAGGCTTAGTGGGGGGAAAAGCTGAAAGCTTAGCTCTCGTTTCTTTCCTGCTGAAGCCCCTCTGGGAGCAGGAAGTAACAGGGAACAGAGGAAGCATAAACCAGGCTGCTTTCATCAATGAAATGGAAAGTTTACAGTTGGGAATGAACATGCAGGGGAGTGCAGCCGAACTTCAGCAATGAGACAAAGTGCGCAGCTGTTTTGTGATGAACATGCTTCATAAAATAGGTTCCTGGGACCATCGGAGGTAGGGCTCTGGGCAGCTATGTAACAGCTCTCTGCTGGATTCCCAGCCTTCTGCAACCCAAATGAATGGAGTCTGCGAGTTGTGATGGACGCAGTCCCTAACAGGGAGTGACTACATCACACTGCTCAGCAAAGAGCATCTTCAGCCTGTTCAGGACTGATGTTTTCAGACCCCATCAGGAGTCCTGGCCACAATGCCAGGGGCTGTGATTCAGACAGAGCAGGCTCAGGAGTATTCATCTAGGCATTAACAGCCAAGAGTCTTGAGGCGTTTTAACCCCCATATTCAGTCATGTATGGACACCTCACCCAAAGAAGTAGAAGAGCAGGAGCAACAGAACCACATCACTCCACCAAGATCTGTAACCCAGCTGCAAACTCAACAGGGATACCAGCACGAAGGGGACCTCAGGCAAACAGGAAGGGGAGGAGTGTTCTAACTCCCAGGTCGTGTAGTGACTAAAACTTAATTCCATCAAGTTACCGTCTTTGTCTAAGCAGGTTTCTCAGCTGGAGTCAGTTTCCAGCTGCTCTTGCCATCTCCCCTCAGTATTGTACGTAAGGAGGAACAGCAGCTCTGCTTTCTGGAGCTCAGTTTCTGGAACAGAACAATGTTAGGGCATTAAAAAGTCCAACTGGATCACCAATAGAGTGGTCTGCCAAGTACATAATACATTCCCTCAGAGCCCTCGGGAAACCCACAGGCTCCATTAGCCTTCAGAGGATAATCAAAACAAGGCCATTGCCCTATGGAATAGGAGTCCATGACCACAGTGTAATGGCCACTGACGCTAAGCGCACCCCAATGTCAGATGGCAAAAGGCCCCCTGCAATGTATCAGTACAACTGAGTGGACTTGACTAGATCAATACACCTCAGACACTTGTCATGATATGTATTTAAATGGTGTTTTGTAATACCATTTAGAAACTAGCAACACACTAGCCATTAATATCACTCTGAAATGTAAGTAACAAAGCTGTATGTGAATTTATAGCTACTCTGGTGTTTGGTAGTCTGTAAATAGACCCAGGAGGCAAAAACAGCTTTTTTTCCAGAGGAAGGAGAATGACCAACACCTCTTGGGCTCAACTGAAAAATCAAAGCAGGTGTGGCCAAGAACAACCTATTCATTTGAATCAGGGATCGCAGGAAGACCATTTCCATTGAAAAATCACAGCAAACTGAAAAATTAACATGGCCATGGCTCCCAGGCGAATACAGAAAGCTGAGCCCCCCCCACCCACCATCGGCGGAAGGTTTCCTGACTGAGAAAAACGCTCTCTGAGGTTATAAAGAAGAGCTGAAAGACTTTGGAATATCCGTCACCTGTGGGACATAAAGGAGCAGCACTCTTGGAGGTGAGCTAGCTACAAGACCAGCCTGCACAACAGACTCATGTAACTCACTGAAAAGTGACTCAGCTTGGCCCAGGAGGAGCTAGAAAGTGATTACAGGTGAGAAACCTGCTTAGACAAAGATGGTAACTTGATAGAATTCAGTTTTAGTCACTACAAGCCCTGTTTGGTTTGGTTTTACTTGTAACCATCCTGTCTGGCCTATTACTCATCATTTAAATCACTGTTCTTTGTTCATAAACTTACTCTTGGTTTATTACAAAACCATCTTAGTGCCATGTATTAATTTGAAGGGTAGAATCCTCAGCCAAATGATCAGGTTGGTGTCTCCCCTACCTCTTTGGAGGCAGTGAACTTAAACTTCTGTGAAGGGCCAATGAGAGGGACAGAACACTGCAGGGGAGATGGTTTTGCAGCGGCTCAGGACTGGAAGGGCTGTTTGTGTTGCCCTGCAAGCTGTAGCCAGGGTGAGGCCACAGCTGTGACCAGGCTGCCAGTGCCAAAGCTGCCCAGCACAGAAGCACCCAGGATTAGAGTAGATGGTAACAACCCCTAATGGGTGTGGGTGAACCCCCCTAGAATCACCGTCACCTCACCAAACTCCTGCCCTATCCCTTACATCAATCCACTACCAGCATGTGGCCAGTTCATGTATCGATCAGTGGCTCCAAACATTTCCATCTCCAACATCATTGTAGAACAATAGTTTTTGCTATTTGTTGTATATCTCCCCCCTTCCCCACCCATTACCTGGGGAAATCTGGGCTTTTTCCTGTTTGGGTTCCTTAATGCGAACTGCCAGAAGATGGCTCTCTTATTTAGAGAGCACCTAATTAACAAAATAAAATCAGATTTTGGGAGCTCCTGTACCAGAAAAATGTAGTAAGGACTGTAATTAACGTGGTTCTTCAGATCCACATGCTGTCATATCTGCAGCAGACAGTGAGTCTCTGCATAAGATGCTTTTAGAAGCACCCATTATATTTAAAATACATTTCTGACCTAAATATAATTTCCATCACTGAATAATATGAGCCCAATGAATCAGCCACGAATGACAAAGGGGAGGCTGATCCGGCTGCATGTGAACTAATTCACCTTCCCTGCTCCACACTGTGATTGGAATACAGGGGAGACCAAAAGTTGGACAAAGCAGCAGGAAGAAACTTTGCCTTGATCTGTTATAGAAACAGTGGATTGAGCCTTCAAATTAAGGCTGATCAAATGTCGTTCCATATGTGTTGCATTTGCATGAGAAAAAAGCCACCTCTTACAAACAGAAAAGAGAGCAGGGTTATCATACGGCTAGGTTTTCCTGCACATAACCTATTTCTTTGGTAGTCTGCTCTCTGTCCAGGTGGATTTTTCAAATAAGAGGAAATATCTGGGATTTTTCAAGTGGATCACACGTTGCAGCTCAGAAAGAGCTATTTCTGTGCTCCAATTGGTCCCTCCCCTGCATCCACAGCTGCTGTATCCCAAGCACCGCAGCCCAGCCTCCCAGGTGAGCACAGTTGCAAGTGCCTCTCAGCTGGGCCATCTGACCCGCTGCGCTGGGCTGCCAGGTGTCTGTTTTTTGACCAGAAAGTCCAGTTGAACAGGGAACCCACAGTAACCAACCTCCGCCATCAGGGGTAGGAGGAACAGTGGCTGCTGCTGGAGCCTGGAGGAGCTGGTCTCTGCTAAGCTGATGACTCTTCACAGAGAGATCCAGCTCCAGTCTCTGCAGCAGAGAGGTAGGTACCGGTGCCACCACCACCCCGGGGTTGGGGGGAATCCTGTCTGCTTACCACACTGGCTCCACATCAGTGCCTCCCAGCCCGGCTCTGCAGGGGGCAGGTGAGTGCTGGGACAGGGGAGAGTGAGTGATGGGGAGATGCAGATGCGGTCTGGGGCGAAGAGGTGGGACTGGGGGTAGAGCCTCAGGGGAAAGAGCAGGGGTCAGGTGTCCGGTTTTCAGCAAATAGAAAGTTAGCATCCATATTGCTGCAGGGCCTCAGAGCCTGGCCGGGAGGGTTGACAGGGCCAGGCCCTGGCTCCCTGCCCTGGGGAGAGGGAGAAGCCCACAGCTCACTTCCCAGGCCTGCGCCAGCCACACTGCCACCATGACAGGGAGCGCAACGCTGCCCCCCAGCTCAAGTGTGAGGCCAAAGATGCCCCCTCCAGTACCCCCAAATATCCCCTCCAGCACTCCAAGTACCCCTTCCCATCCCAGTGCACACACCCCAGCCCTGCCAAATACCCTCCACTATGCCCCCCAAATACTGCCTCCCATCTCAGCGTGCACATCCCTCCAGCAGCCCCCAAATATCCCTTCCTGTCCCAGCACACACACACCCCTCCTCCCCCACCAGCAGTGTCCTCTATTTGGGAACTTGAAATATGGTAACCCTAAAAGAGAAGAGTGTGACGAGTATAATAATGAAAGAGCTGCTTTGGTGCTCGTGTTTATTTCTGACCTGGAATCCATCACTTCAGTATCTTGTAACCCAACTGGTTGCTGTAGAAGTGGGGATGGTAATTATATTGTGAGCAGGGCTGGGAAATCTGGTTCAGATAAAGCCACAAACTGACTTATTCTTCAGCTTTATTTTTATCTCACATTCTAAGTCTGTTCTTTCTAACCTGAAATATGTCTGACGTTGCAAACATTCAGGCATTTATGAAGCTTTTCAAATATCTTTCTGCTGGAAAGTGTAAGCTAGGCGGGTAAGGGAATTATGCCAAACTGAAAACACAATTTAGGGAGACTAGCAGGCGTGGGGGATTTGAATGGATGACAGAGTATTTCATTTCTAGGTTTGAGTCAAAACCAATCCTGGTCCTTAGTGGATATATGGAAACATTGGGGTCCATATGATAAAGAACACACATTGATTTAGTCATTTCAATTAACCAGTTATCCATATCTCATGAATGTATTGAGTTTTTATGAGTTCTCCTATTGCAGCAGTGCCTGGAGATCCTAACTGTAAACCAGGCCCTCATAGTACTAGGTGGCTGTACAAACCCAGAACAAAAGAGACAGAATTGCTTAGCTAAATTACAGATTGGGAAAATTCATATACAGGAAGTGAGGCTTCGGCTTGGCTTTGGGGGGCAGTAGTACGATTCCATAATTTAATGATGGGGGAACTAGGAACAGTCAGACTCCTCTTCCTGCCTGTAGAATTTGAAGCTAGTTCTCCAGAGGGAGAAAGCTAGTGGGCCATCAAGCACATTCAGACTACCCCGCAGTGTTTGTCCTATTGGCCAGAGTTCCCAGCCCCACTAAAACTTGTAAAGGACATTGGCAATGAAGTCACACTGGGCTGGTCGTCCACTTGAGCTCACTTACTCTCTTTTTCCCGTACAAAAAGGGCTGATGGGATTTTTGTGGAGCTTATTTTTTATTCTTCTCATCCTTTCGAAATATTTGGAGTTGCTGAATTTCTCATAATCCATTTCTTGCTGCTAACAAGACTTTTTTTTCAAGTGCAAATGAGACTGTGAAATCGTTTTAGGGAGACAGAGCTGTTCTCTCTCCCCTGTCACCATAATTACAATTACTTTGCCATAACAATGCTTCCTTACAGGAAGATGTGCGTGCTTTGAACATCCATCACTGCTGCTAGCGATTTCTTTGGAGAAGATTGGAGAGGGCTGGGATAAGAGAGAATGTGTCTACTCTAACACTGACTCCTGTTGAGAGAAGTTTCATTGTTGCACACTCTCCCAGGCCATGGGTTTATGGGGGAAAAAATCTTAAAACATGCATTAAACAAAAAAGAAGTGCTATGAGGATGAGAAATATAGGATGTGTTACGGCTGAATGAACCCATGATCCACCTAGCAGATATGCGGTACTGTTTCAGACAGATTCCTTTACCAGATACTTCCAAGGCATGGGGAAATTTTCACAATGCATGTAATTTTCACAATGCACAATGATATATGACGGGGAAGGTCCCAGTTAGTGATCAACGACAATAAAGTCCCTGCATGCCTGTTTTAACGGTTTAATCCTTTCTCATCTATCTAAAGTATTGGATTCCATAATATCCCGCAGTAGCAAGTTGCAAAAGGTAATTCAAAATTGTATTAAAAAGTATTTCCTTTGATCTGTTTGAATTTTTTTTTTGAGTATCCTCCTGTGTTTGCATAATGAAAGCAAATACATTAGGGCCAAAAAATTAATTGCGATTTTAAAAAATTATTGTGACTAATCACAGGTTTAATCACACTGTTAAACAATAGAATACCAATTGAAATTTATTAACTATTTTGGATGTTTTTCTATATTTTCAAATATATTGTGGTCTGTGTTGTAATTGAAATAAAAGTATATATTATTTTTATTACAAATATTTGCACTATAAAAATGATAAAAGAAATAGTATTTTTCAATTGATCTCTTACAGGTACTACAGTGCAATCTCTTTGTCACGAAAGTATGATTTACAACTGTAGATATTTTTTGTTGCATAACTGCCCTCAAAAACAAAACAACGTAAAACTTCAGAGCCTATAAGTCCACTCAGTCCTACTTTTTGTTCAGCCCATTGCTAAGAAAAACAAGTTTATTTACATTTACAGGAGAGAATGCTGCCCACTTCTTATTTACGTCACTAGAAAGTGAGAATAGGCATTTGCATGGCACTTCTGTAGCTGGCATTGCAAGGTATTTTCACGCCAGATATGCTAAACGTTCCTATGCCCCTTTGTGTTTCGGCCACCATTCCAGAGGACATGCTTCCATGCTGATGACGCTTAAAAAATAATGCATTAATTAAATTTGTGACTCAACTTCTCAGGAGAGAATTGTATGTCAGCTACTCTGTTTTACCCACATTCTGCCACATATTTCATGTTATGGCAATCTTGGATGATGACCCAGCACGTTTGTTTTAAGAACACTTTCACTGCAGATTTGACAAGACACAAAGAAGGTACCGATGTGAGATTTCTAAAGATAGCTACAGCACTTGACCTAAGGTTTAAAGAACCTAAGGAACCTGAAGAACCTAAAAGGAAAATCAACCTTCTGCTGGTGGCATTTGACTCAGATAATAAAAATGAACATGCATCAGTCCACACTGCTCTGGATTGTTATCAAGCAGAACGCTTTATCAGCATAGGTAGTTCAGGTAGTTGAAAGCAGCTATCAAATCCCGCCTCATTCTTCTCTTCTATAGACTAAATAATCCCAGTTCCCTCAGCCTCTCCTCATAAGTCATGTGCTCCAGGCCCCTAATCATTTTTGTTGCCCTCCGCTGGACTCTTTCACTTTTTTCCACATCCTTCTTCTAGTGGGGGCCTGTAGTGATGCCGAGTGGTCTCCCTCCGATTGGGAGTGCGAGGGAGCCGGGGATACCCCTTGGAGGGTGGAGCCAAGGCCACCCTGCCCCCCTCACCGGAAGTACAGGGGCAGGACTATAAAAGGCCAGCCCTGCAGCCCAAAAGGGGGAGAAGCAGGGGAGGAGGACGACGCTCCACAGGACCTGCTGCTGCCTGGAGGCAACCCAAGCCCGAGGTGTGCTCCAACCCCTGATGCTGAGGACGACTGGCCTGGAGTACCTGCCGCCATGTACCCGGAGGACCCGGACGCCGACTGGATGGCAGAGGTACCCACTCCCTGAGTCAGCTGCCCCTACCCTGAACAGGGGAACACTGAAGACTGTTTGCTGGTTGCTGTGCCCTGAAGCCCAGGCCCCAGACCTTAAAGACTGTTTGCCTTACTGGCTGCCTGTGCCCCGAAGCTCAGGCCCCAGCCCTCAAAGACTGCTTTGTTTTTGCTAGCTGCCTGTGCCCTGAAGCCCAGGTTTGAGCCAGCCCTCTAGAGACTGTTTGCTGCTGGCTACCCAAGCCTCTGCAAGCCCAGGCCCCAGCTGCATCTAGGGACTGCGCTACTCGCCGATCACCTGACAGAGCCTAAAGCCGGCCGGTTCGGACCGGCCCGAGGGATCTCCCACCAACTGGGAGTGCGAGGGAGCCCTACAGGGCCCAAAACTGGACACAGTACTCCAGATGAGGCCTCACCAATGCCAAATAGAGGGGAATCATCCCTCGATTTGCTGGCAATGCTCCTACTTATAAAAATCCAAAATGCCATTAGCCTTCTTGGCAACAAGGGCACACCATTGACTCATATCCAGCTTCTCATCCACTGTAACCCTAGGTCCTTTTCTGCAGAACTGCTGCCTAGCCACTTAGTCCCTAGTCTGTAGCAGTACACGGGATTCTTCCATCCTAAGTGCAGGACTCTGCACCTGTCCTTGTTGAACCTCATCAGATATCTTTTGGCCCAATCCTCCAATTTGTCTAGGTTCCTCTGTATCCTATCCCTATCCTCCAGCGTATCTACCGCTCCTCCCAGTTTAGTTACATCTGCAAACTTGCTGAGGGTGCAGTCCATGCCATCCTCCAGATCATTAATGAAGATATTGAACGAAACCAGCCCCAGGACTGACCCTTGGGGCATTCTGCTTGAAACTGGCTGCCAACTAAACATGGAGCCATTGATCACTCCCTGTTGAGCCCGATGATCTAGCCAGCTTTCTATCCACCTTATAGTCCATTCATCCAGCCCATACTTCTTTAACTTGCTGGCAAGAATACTGTGGGAGACCATAGCAAAAGTTTTGCTTAAGGTCAAGGAATAACATGTCCACTGCTTTCCTCTCATCCACAGAGCCAGTTATCTCATCATAGAAGGCATTTAGTTTAGTCAGGCATGACTTGCCCTTGGTGATTCCATGCTAACTGTTCCGGATCACTTTCCGCACCTCGGATTGTTTTAAAATGGATCCCTTGAGTACCTGCTCCATGATTCTTCCAGGGACTGAGGTGAGGCTGACTGACCTGTAGTTCCCTGGATTCTCCTCCTTTCCTTTTTTAAGGATGGGCACTACATTAGCCTTTTTCCAATCATCCGGGACCTCCCCTGATTGCCATGAGTTTTCAAAGATAATGGCCAACATCTCTGCAATCACATCAACTAACTCCTTTAGCACTCTCCAGTACAGCGCATCCAGCCCCATGGACTTGTGCTCATCCAGCTTTTCTAAATAGTCCTGAACCACTTCTTTCTCCACAGAGGACTTGTCACCTCCTCCCCATGTTGTGCTGCCCAGTGCAGTAGTCTGGGAGCTGACCTTGTTCGTGAAGACAGAGGCAAAAAAAGCATTGAGTACATTTGCTTTTTCCACATCCTCTATCACTAAGTTGCCTCCCTCATTCAGTAAGGGTCCCACACTTTCTTTGACTTTCTTCTTCTTGGTAACATACCTGAAAAAACCCTTCTTGTTACTCTTAATATCCCTAGCTAGCTGCAATTCCAGTTGTGATTTGGCCTTCCTGATTTCACTCCTGCATGCCTGAGCAATATTTTTATACTCCTGAAGGAGTATAATATAAAATTAAACAGTTTATCTTCATAAACTATGTGCATGGTGAAATCTGTATTTTGGCTAGTCTGGGACAGGTGTCACCATCACCTTGTCCAACTTTTCCGTATTTGTTTGATTTTACTTTTTCATTTCTCTACTCAACTTAAAACTAGCACTGCGATCTTTGTTACAGCAATGGACTAGGAAAGGTTTGTTCTGAATCAAGGGCCCCCTGACTTGGCATTGTCCTAATAAGTTCCTTGTGGAAATTGTTCATTTACATGCTAATGGAGTCTTTTCCAAGAAAGAAGTTACCTAACTCATTAGAAATACACAAAACAAATTAAATGAATAATATGCATGAAAGGTTATTTGTTCAAGTGGCCAAAAATGAGAGAAAGAGATGGCACTTGAAAAGATCGAAGCCTGTTTATGGGGAAATGTATAAATTGATTTATGTTTGCAATGAACACACAAGCCTCTCTCCTACTAGGAAATAAAAAAGAGAGTCAGCTTGTCAGAAGTCTGCTGGAAAGGAGGGAATTGTATATTCTCTGCTCCATTTGTGATGCATGTTGGACAGGGGAGGTGACCAAATGGAACCTTTCCATACCCTGCACAAGAAAGGCCTTAGGGCCGATGCGCAATTGTCAAACAACAGCGGTTGGTTTCTCACCAAAGAAAAAACAGAGCCACTCAACACAGCCTCGTGGTCAGTGGTATCAAAGACTGTTTGATGACTCTAAATGATTCCATACGGGACGCCCAATGTTTTTTTTCCCCCCATCTATAGAAGAAGGTCAAAATCCACTGAGACCAATGGAGTTTTTGTGCCATGCCTCTGAAGTATGCAGCTAAGTAGCTATGATCTTGTTTTTATTGCTCTTCCCCTTTGGGTTTCTAAGAGTCTACTGTCTCTGGGGGCAGCTGCCATTTGTGATGCTGAACTGATGCAGCATGTTAGAGAGGAACCACATACACACTGTGCTCTCTCATTGTAGACTTTACTTCTGTTCTTTCTTGTTTTTGTCAATTTTTTTTTCCTCAACTGAAAATAAAATTGAGTCAAACTGAAAAAAAATGTTTATTCTTTATGTTGGGGAAAAATCAACAAGATCCAGGACTACAGTTTGACAGAAGAGGATCAAAGAAAACTGATGACTCTTAAATTGCTTTGCCACAAGCAGCTCAATAACCTGCCCTCAAAAGGGAAGATTAGAGACAAGGGCTATAACTAGTGAGATTGTCTGTCTGCATCAAGAGATGACATCTTGAGTAAGGGCCTCAAAGCTGCTCATTTGAGAGAAGCTGGCACCTTACCCCCACTGAGGCAAGCTATTAACATTCTCAACCAGCAGTGGAGTATGATTCTCCATTTGGCCTTGATTTTACAAGCAGGGTGGAGCCTCTTAGCACATCTGGAATTTTAGTGACTGTACTATGTATTCTCTGTAGACCTATTGTGGCTGATCGACAGAGAGACTAAAGGACCTTTTTCTAGTTCCAATCACAAGAATTCTCT
Source organism: Dermatemys mawii (assembly GCA_007922305.1). NCBI lineage: Eukaryota > Metazoa > Chordata > Testudines > Dermatemydidae > Dermatemys > Dermatemys mawii. Next base: position 31,833,111 of record ML677351.1, read on the forward strand.
TAGCTCGTGTTTTTGGAGCTAAAGAAGCATGGATCTAGACCCAGTCGACGGGGATAATAATTGTGTCTTGTTTTATGCATCTCCTTGATTTGTTGCACTAATCATTTTCCCTACCTTTTGGGACAAGAACATAGAAGCCCAGTCTTTTATACCCCAAACGAGCTCTAAAATCTACAACTGTGGGTGGAGCATGTCGAGACAGGCAGGTCCCAAAACCTTTGTGGGGCTTTGCATTTCAACGTTTGCTCTCTGTGCCTGTGGGAAGAGAATTGGAGAAGGAATAACATGAGCGCAATAGACAGGCCACTTGTCTTCAGCGTAATTACAGCCCTGCCCTCTTGAGGGGGTGCAGGGAGACTTAGTGGCTTTTATATATGTATTTAATGAAACATTCCTCTCATCTGGACTGACTTGTAATCTGAGGAGGATACAGAAAACACTCAGATCCATGCACCACAGGAGCACCAAGACGTGACCTCCCATAATGAAAGAGACAATTACTTTTCCTTGGTTACAGATTTTTCTAACCTGATTGTGACTTTACTAGCATCACAGACTAATTATTACCTTGGTTTCCTGAGGTGGTTCTTTAGCAATTCTAAATGAAATCCACTCAGGGAGTAGTGATCCTTTTTTAGCTACTCTTAGCTTTGAGCTGTTGTCAGGAAGAGGCTTGGTCTGTGGTTACATGAATGACAGGAACATTTTTTGCTCTCGATGGCTGTGTGCTGGACTGCTTGGCTTACTGCGTGGCCATGACATGCTGCAGTGTGTAGGGCCCAGCAGGCACTGTCTAGCACCAAAGGCAAAGCTGTGAGGCAAGAACTAAAAAGACCAAACCATCCCCAAATGAGGGGACTGACGGACCCCAGGGCTCAGTAATGAGTCACTGTGACCAGTTCATAGCACCGTCCTGCAGTGAGCTAACTATATTACTGTCGAGTGCCAGTCTGGTGGCATTGATATCACTGCAAATATGCCCAAAGTGTGCTAACTTAAATGGGGCCAGGATTTCCCTTTAGGTGGAGCTTTCTGCAGGAATCCTGTAAGCTTTCCTCATTGTGTCTTCTGGAAAGTGCACAGTGTGTAGCTCCTTGCAACAAGATCTGCCTTCCAAATCTGCTTCCTTGTTCTGAAAAGAGCAAACCCAATGCTTTGGCTGTTCTGGTTTCAGTGCGCTGAGGCTCCTGGATGGTGCCTCTCAACAACTTCTTGGTTCTGTGTCACTTGTGTAGCACTCAGTCCCTGAAGAGCAACCTGCCTGGGTCCAGCTGTACTTTAAGCTCCAGGATGTCCTCTGACATTTTTAGCAAAACAAGTGTATGATCCTGCTCCGAGAGGGAGGCCAAGAACTCCTGCTCTGCCTCCATAATGGCCATTTTAAGCAGGCTGCCTGAAAGCTTTGGCTTTTGACTGCTGTTGGTCCTCTGGGGAAGTTACAAAGTGTGGAGCCCTGCTTACAAACAATACCAGAAGCTGCCTGGCAAAATATTTAAAAAAACAAAGGCTAATTCCTTCCTTTTTTAAAAGAGATGGGGCATGAGGGGCTCACTCCAATGCAGCCATCCCTTCACTGGCTCTATCAGGAATTGAAACAGCCGCCATTAAATGGCCCGTAAGGAAGATGACATCGGAAACATCAAAACACTTTTAAAAAGTGAGAACCTCTGCCTTGTTCTGGCCCTGCTGCTTCCTTCTCTGTGTGGGAGCTAAACTGCTACAGACATGTCTAACAATTAACAAATACTGTATTTAACAAGCATAAAACTCATCACAGTAGCTCAGCCCCAATAACAAGAGAGAGCTCATCTTGACTCAGACACAGAAAGCCAGAGCGTCACTACAGTAAAAGGTCAGAATTTGTCAGTGTACATGTAAGATACCATCAGCCAGCTCCCCCAATTAACTTGAAAGCCTGGCTCAGGGAGCTGTTACTGTTGAAATAGAAGGCTTCTCAGCAGGTAGCAAAACAGTTTCCCTTCCCAGTTAACAGCGGTTTGTAGGCAGAACTGGCTTGAGGTAGGAACCCCCATTCAGGTTCACAACTTCATCCCTTTACAAGTTCACTCGAGAGGATGATCGAGGAAGTCTATGATTCTGATTGCATCGGAGGCCTACATTCAGAAACCATTATAGGGCACTGTCACGGGGTGGCACAGGTTTCCTTCCCTTAGTTCCTGTGCCCCGTGCTTAGGCTGGACAAAGAAAGGGTCTCAGACTCTTCTCTGGTGCTTCACCCGTGATCTTTTATTTACAGTGCTGATACAGTCCCAACTTCCCCAAAACCAGGCCCCTAACAGATCCCCCTGGTCCCTTGAGGCTTGTCTCAACCAGCAGAGTCAGGGCTAGACCCCCTCCCCCTCCCCCTCCCCCTCCCCCTCCTGTCTGGCTAGCCTCCCTCTCTGAGCTCTTCCCTGGGTTTATAGTGTTCCCCAGTCATCAATCCACCTGGTTCCACCTGGCTCAGTAGGTTGTATTGAGCCTGCCTTAATTAGTGCCTTCACCTGGGCTCCCTGCTCAGGGTTTTAGCCCTTTAACCCAGCCCCGCTGCAGGGAAGCAGAGTCTTTAGCAGGCAGCAGAGGTTTTTAAAACCTCTGCCCTGCAACAGGCACCTTTTCAGACACACATGCAGGTAACTTTGTGCATCTGATTATTTACTAGTATCTAATACTCTTCCCCAAGGAGCTCAAATCTCTCTGAGGTGGGTGGGTATCTATCCATCTATTTCACTCTATCCACTGATGCTTTGCTTGATTTTTTTATCAGCTGAGAAGCACTGGAAGCCTAATTTACATTTTATATTTGTGTAAGGGGACTGTTGGCCCCTTACTAAAACTCAGTGGAGTTTTTCTATTGGCCAGCTCTCAGTACCAAAAGAAAGGGGAAGGGTCAATGGGAAATCAGGACCTTGAGACTGACAGCCCCCAGCAACAATGGGGATAGGCCAATGCTCCAGGTCAGCCTGATTGACAGGACAGGCAGGCTAATCAGGGAGTCAGGAAGCCAGGGTGGGTCCCGTCCTCTATATAAGCTGAAATTGCCTGTGTCAGACAGAGTGTGGCTGAGATAAGGAAAGAGCAGAAGCCCCAGCTGAGCTGGGGAGCAGAGCTGTGCCAACCAGAGCGAACCAGAGAAGCAGCCCAGGAAGTAGGTCAGTGCTGGGAGAACCACAGAAGGCCAGGCTGCTCCCTTACAGATGAATGGCTAGCCACATATGAATGGAAACACTTGTTCTGTCTGTTGCTGAAATTCACATCTAGAATTGATCCTCTCCCCTGAAAACTAAGCTCCAAGTACTCTAGGCAAAGCTAACACATCACCAGAGAGAGCACAAATGGCACTAGCAAATGGGATCATCGTTACCAGTAGTTTCTCGCTATAAGGCTAAATTAATATCCTACATTTCTTAGGGAAGAAGTGACAACGATCATTCTAATCAAATTGAGGCTTAAAATAATCCACCACAATCTCCAGCATTCCACTGAGTCAGGTAATGATCCCGTCCCTTTGTTCAGTCACTTTTACAGTATAAAGAGAATACCCAGTCTTTGAAGCTAGCAGCATTATCAGTTTGGGCCAGTTTCTTTCTAACACACCGCATTGCTTGCCTGGCTTTCTGAAGGTCATTGGTGACAAGGCTTTATGTCCCAGAATCCTCAGTGTACTGCAACAGTCAGCTAAAGGATGTAGTAATTGTAACTGGACTAATACTCTGCACATCTATAATCAACCTTCCGGCTGAGGATTGCTATGCACTTTATCATCATTCATAGATTAATTATTTTTATTACTTGTACAGCAATAGTGTGCTGGGAGCTCTACAGACATACAAGACTGTAAGGCCCTTGCTTCACAGAGCTTACCATCTCATTGTGCATCCACACTGCTGTTACTGGTAGTGGAAAGAGACCAGTGCGAGGAGGAAGTGGGGAGCCAGGACTTGCAGAGTTTTGAAGACCACGACAAGGAGTTTTAATTTGATGCAGCACGTGAAAGGAGGCAAATGAGAAGAGCTGTATGGGAGTAAGAGAGGTAAGAAAACAGGAGAGGCAATTGAGGGGAAAACAATGGCAGATAACATCACTTCAGTGCAAAAATCAGCTGTATCGGTTACTCGACAATCCTGAGAAATAAGTGAGTGCTAGGATCACCATTTTACAGATGGAAACAGGCACAAGACTTGTCCAAGGTAACACACTGAGTCACTGACACACCTAACAACTAAGTCCTGATTCTCTGCTCTTGCCCCGAGCTCCTCCCACTCTAACTCCAGACTATGCTGCCTTTCTGTTAATGTAAATTAAAATTAAACTCACTCTCGCTCTTTTTCCCACTTTACAACTGAGATTTGCAGACCAGGGATGGCTCCACCAAGGGACTTAGGTACGGTGACACTGAGCAGTGTGATGCCTAACTTTTAGACACCCAGAAAATCAATGGACCAACCATATAATCCACAAAGCCTGAGTTAGGTATCTAGGCTCCCTATACTAGGGAGAGTGAGGTGCTTAAGAACATGAGTCACAAAAGCCACCACACCACGAGAGGACCCACCTAAGCTAGTCAATGGGAGACACTGACCAGAGAGTTGTGTCCTAAGCCCCGCCTCCTCACGTGAAGATGGGGACCTAAATCTGATATCTGCTCATGATCCATGAACTTGGGGAAGATAGGAGCTCGGGCACTTGAAACAATACTAGTGTGGAGGTGCATCTCCCTTATGACCTTCAACCCAGTGGAGAGGGTACTCAGCTAGGATGAGGGAGACCCCAGTGCAGGTTCCTGCTGCTCGTAGGGAGGAGATGGGATTTGACTAGGGCTTGCCCACCTCTCAGGTGCGTGCTCTAACCACTAGACTGTAGTGTCATTCTAACATGTCCTGGCTCAGTTACTATTTAATTAAACACATTTAAAGTGCAACAATGTCACTAGGAGGGTTTGAGAAAGAGACCCTCCCCATGAGAATATTCCCTAAGTCAGTGGTTAGGGCACTCCCCTGAGAAGTGGCTGAGCTTGGTTCAAATTCCTTTCCTCCCCTCCCCACCAGGGCCGGCTCTAACTTTTTGCTGCCCCAAGAGAAAAAAAAAAAAGGGTGGCTGGAGGAGCCCCGCGAGAGCAAAAAACAAGAGCGAGGGGCGGCGCAGCCAGCGGAGCACTGCCCTAAGATTGGCTGTAATGCCGCCTCTTATAGCGTCCCGCCCAAGACACGTGTGTCCTGTGCTGGTGCCTGGAGCCGGCCCTGTCCCCACCCTCTCCCAACAAAGAGAGGGCTTAAACCAGGGTCTATCACCTGCTGGGTCAGTGACTCAGCCACAAGGTTAAAGAAAATTTCCTCCTTTCCCCCACCCCCAGTTGTTTTGTGTGAACTTGCCTAATAGGCCTGGTCTGGTAGGCAGCCTCTAAGCACGCCTACTGGACTGGGCCCTCACATACCATGAAGGCAGCCAAACGCCTGTCTTCCCTGGGTCATGGATTGCTCAGTGACTTAGGCACGAGAGAGGCAGCAATGCACATGCCCAGAGGAAGAAACATCAGTGTGCAGGGAACTTCTACTGCCAAAACGTAGGTGCCGAGTGAGTTCGGGCACCTGCAGAGTTCCACAGCAGCCAAGCAGGAGTTTTGTGGATTGTGGAGCTGCCTATAAACAGGACTTTGGCACCTAAGTACCTTTGTGGTTTGCACTCCACGGGATTTGTGAGGCTCACAGAGGTGGTAAAATAAAAAATGGAACAGCCCTTAGCAGCAGCTCTCAGAAGTGAGAGAAACACTGTGGAGAGTTAACTTGAACTGGGAGCCCTACCTCTCCCCCTGCCACCTTGTCATAAAGACCTGGAGTACATCGTTGTGGACAACAGGGCCCTCTCATGGTGGAAAATGGCACACTGTACAGAAGCTGTCCCAGAAAGATCACCTATGACCAAACTGCTGGGAAACTGCTAATAAAGGCAACTGGTGTGAAGCCTGTAACTCACCCACTTCACTCCAGTCAAGGAATCCTAAACAAAACCTGCCTGCGCCTCTAACTAGTGTCTCCTGCCCAAGTCCTGTGGTCAGTATCTGAGCTGTCAACAGTAGCTGATGAGTCTCACATTATGCAGGTGTCTGAGGCTTTTAGGGAATTTTCCTCCATCCCACCCCACTTTAGCCTGTAGAGTGTAGAGAAAAAAAGAGAGAGAGCAAGGCCCTACGGTCTTGTTAGTATTATGGCTGAGTGGTTACAGCTCTGGCCTGTAACAAAGGCAACCCATGTTTGGCTAGTCCTCATGGGAACCTAGCTTCCTTCTAGGCTGGACAATACAGCCTGCCGCTTACAGTGACCCTGTCTGGCTAGTTGAGGGGATAGGATTGAAATCCCAAAGCAATTCTGTTCTATTCCCTTTGGTTGCAACGTGGTGCCTTAATGTGGAGGAGAAATGGTGCTGTAGTCAGGCATATGGATTCCAACACTACAAATTAAGCAGCTTTCACCTCTTCTTTCCACACCCTAATAGAGGTGTCTTAGTCTTTGGTTAGTGCCATCATTACTTTGCTAACAGTAACATGGCTGGCTGGCATCTGAGGCCGACAGGGCTGGATCTGACACCACACGTGGTCCTAACTGACTGGAAATGTGAGGCCTAATATAATCTTTTTTGACAGGTGCTGAAATGGAAATAATTACACAGAGCAACAGGATGCTACTCAGGTAATAAATCTGTCTCACAGGAACACCTGCTCCCCATCCCTTAGCGTAGCAATAGTAAGGATCTTCTTCCAAGGAGATGTCAAGGTCGAGGATTGGCCAAGGGGCAACTCAATGTGGCAAATGGACTAAGAGAGATGGGTATAGAAGTTAAAAAATAATCATTCCTTCACTCATTAGATGCCTCTTGGGATAGTCATCTACTGTCATCAGCTGTAAAGCATTTGAGACGCTCTCAGAGTCACATATTCCAGATGCTTCCATCTTCTGTATTTCTATGCTCTAGGATGAACACAGTCGAGTCCCGCCCCTGTGCAGTGCACACCAGCTGCTGCGTAGACTGTGAATGAGTCTGTGCTGTTAGGGGAAGAGGGGATGACTACCTCTTGCTGTGGCTTTCCAGTGGTTTGGTTTTGTGGACCACTTTGTAAGCAAAAGAGCCTCTCAAGGACCCATCTCTCTTCCCAACCCTACCACTGTTTGGTTCCCAATATATTGTAATGGGGCAAGGCCAGATGGCTATAGGAAAGTGCTGAAGAACAGATATGTGAGTCTCAGGCTAAACAAATCCCTGATACCACTGGAACCTTCTAGAAATCAGTAGAAACAGCTAGCCTGATTGAGACACCTGAAGCCAATCAGGGACTGGCTGAAACCAGTTAAAAGCCTTCCAGTTAGTGAGGTGGGTGTGGATGTTAGGAGCTGTGGGAAGAAGTTGTGCTGTTGGTGAGACTGAGTGATAGAGATATCATACGCAAGGAAGGAAGCCCTGAGGTAAGGGTGAAGTGGAGTTTGAAGAAGTGGGGACTGCTGTGGGGAAGTAGCTCAGAGAATTGTATTGTGTTTTGTGCCTAAAAGGTCAGCCATCTTAGCTGATACTATTAGGATCCCTGGGCTGGAGTCCGGAGTAGAGGGTGGGCCTGGGCTCCCCCCTTTTCTGTCTCCCCTAATTAGTTACTGAGAAAGGGAGGTCACTCTGGGGCCTGGATGAGTTTCTGAGGCTCCTAAATCTGCTAGGAAGCGCAGGACCCACAAATACAGACTTGGAACTTTGTCACAATATATTATTCTGCTCAACCACCAGAACAGATGCCACTGGCCACTCACAGACCACAGTGTGATCCTCTTTGCAAGTGTGACTTTCTGAGAAAGAAACTTGAAACTGAGCACCCATAAGACAATGGAGAATGAAATGATGAAGATGAGGATGAAATAAGCCCCAGTTCTCCTAAAACTTGCCCCCAGACTAGAACCAAATTTGAAAATACAGGAAGTTTGAAGTGAGCAGCCCAAATCTGCAGACTCAGCAAGGTTACATAGTTCAGAGAAGCACTTGGACTCTTGGGTGGCTATCCAACCCAAAGCCCAGCTCAGAACTATTAGCACCGTAGACCATTGCAGACATGCAGAATGATCACCCAGGTAAAGCTCAAGACTGGGAGTCAGGACTCCTGGATTCTCTACTCTGGTTTTTTTATTGTTGTTATTTATGTTACACGTTAGGATCAAGGCCATATGGTGTTGTACAAACATCTATGAAAAAGTAATGTCACTTATGTTCTCTGCCATAGTATCCCCTTCTGTAAAATCGAGACAATAGGAGACTGCCTATCTCACAGCGACTTTGTGAGATTTAGTTCACTGTGGACCTGGTCCAATGCCCAGCAAAGTTAATGGAAAGTCTTCCATCAATTTCAGAGGTCATTAGATCAGGCCTTGAGGGTCTTGGATGGAAGGCACTAGAGAAATGCTCATTGTGATTATTATGAAGCGTTCCATATAATGTTTGTTGGTAGAAGAAGTTTATGGTGGCATAAGCTGATCCCTGGGTTTGTGTTTTTACAGATCTCCATTTTTCTGGATGAGCCATTGTCTTAGGGCATGCCTGCCCTGCAGCACTCCCTGCTGGCCAACCTTGGTGCTACAAGCGCAAGTTCCCCTTGCCAGGGTTTTCTGTCTCTCCCAGGGCTTTATATGGCTCAGCCTTCTACCTAAGTCACATTTTAGTCCAGACCCCTTCCAGGGTAACTCAAGTCCCAAACAAACAAAAGATTATCCTCCACGCTGCTTGGGTTTCTCTTTTTCCCACCCTTTGGGCTCAGTTCACAATCCCTAATGGGCTACCTTTGAATCTGTCTGGGAGAGTGCCCTGATTCCGAGGCACCTCCCTATAATCCTTCCAGACCCTTTCTCAGGGTCTACCTAGAAACTGAGTGTGCTCCCTGTGGTTCTTCCTTCTAACTCAGGGGTGGGCAAACTATGGCCTGTGGGGCGGATCCGTCCCACGAGCCGTTTTAAGCTGGTCCTCAAGCTCCCACTGGGGAGTGGGGTCTGAGGATTGCCGAAGGGTAAGGGGCCGCTCCACACGGCTCCCAGAACCTGTGGCATGGCCCTGCTCCAGCTCCTACGCAGAGGGGCAGCCAGGGGACTCCACTGTGTATGCTGCCCCCTTCTCCAACTGCCACCCCAACAGCTCCCATTGGCCAGAAACTGCGGCCAATGGGAGCTGCAGGAGCAGCACCTGTGTATAGAGCAGCATGCAGAGTGTCCTGGCCACGGCTCTGCATAGGAGCCAGAGTAGGGACGTGGCTGCTGCTTCCAGGAGCCACTTGAGATAAGCGCTTCCCTGAACCTCCACTCCTGAGTCTCTCCCCGCACCCCAAGCCCACCATACAATTTCTATTCCCAGATGTGGTCCTTGGGCCAAAGAGTTTGCCCACCCCTGATCTAACTGCCGGCTGTCACCAACCCCCAATTAGTCTAGCCAATGTAGAATCATAGAATCTCACGGTTGGAAGGGAGCTCAGGAGGTCATCTAGTCCAACCCCTGCTCAAAACAGGACCAGTCCCCAACTAAGTCATCTCAGTCAACTCTTTGTCAAGTCTGACGTTTAAAACCTCTAAGGAAGGAGATTCCACCACCTCCCTAGGTAACCCATTCCAGTGCTTCACCACCCTCCTAGTGAAAACGTTTTTCCTAATATCCAACCTAAACCTCCCCCACTGCAACTTGAGACCATTACTCCTTGTTCTGTCATCTGGTACCACTGAGAACAGTCTAGATCCATCCCCTTTGGACCCCCCTTTCAGATAACTGAAAGCAGCTATCAAATCCCTCCTCATTCTTCTCTTCTGCAGACTACATAATCCCAGTTCCCTCAGCGTCTCCTCATAAGTCATGTGCTCCAGCCCCCTAATCATTTTTGTTGCCCTCCTCTGGGCTCTTTCTAATTTATCCACATCCTTCTTGTAGTGTGGGCCCCAAAACTGGACACAGTACTCCAGATGAGGCCTCACCAATGCCAAATAGAGGGGGAATGAGCACCTTCCTCGATGTGCTGGCAATGCTCCTACTTATACAGCCCAAAGTGCCTTCTTGACAACAAGGGCACACTGTTGACTCATATCCAGCTTCTTGTCCACTGTAACCCCTAGATCTTTTTCTGCAGAACTGCTGCCTAACCATTTGGTGCCTAGTCTGTAGCAGTGCATGGGATTCTGCTGTCCTAAGTGCAGGACTCTGCACTTGTCCTTGTTTAACCTCATTAGATTTCTTTTGGCCCAATCTTCTAATTTGTTTAGGTCCCTCTGTATCCTATCCCTACCCTCCACCATATCTACCACTCCTCCCAGTTTAGTGTAATCTGCAAACTTGCTGAGGGTGCAGTCCACGCCATCCTCCAGATCATTAATAAAGATATCGAACAAAACCGGCCCCAGGACCAACCCTAGGGTCACTCTGCTTGATACCAGCTGTCAACTAGACAGGGAACCATTGATCACTACCCGTTGGGGGCAAGCATACTGTGGAAGACCACATCAAAAGCTTTGCTAAAGTCAAGGAATAGCACATCCACTGCTTTCCCCTCATCCACAGAGCCAGTTATCTCATCATAAAAGGCAGTTAGGTTAGTCAGGTATGACTTGCCCTTGGTGAATCCATGCTGACTGTTCCTGATCACTTTCCTCTCCTCAAAGTGCTTCAAAATTGTTTCGTTGAGGACCTGCTCCATGACTTTTCCAGGGACTGAGATGAGGCTGACTGGCCTGTAGTTCCCTGGATCCTCCTCCTTCCCTTTTTTAAAGATGGGCACTACATTATTACAGCACTTAGCGGTTTCCAGGATGGCAGGGTTAGGAGCAGGAAATCCTGTGCACAGGGGAGGAGGGGGAGACGAGGTGGGGATTTGGGGAAGAGGTTAGAATGGGAGTGGGAAGAGGGGGAAGGGACGGGGCCTTATGGAAGGGATGGATTGGGGCCGGGGGGCAGCGGGTTTGTGTGTGTTGTGATGCGGCCCTTGGGCCAATGTACTAGTCCTCATGTGGCCCTCTTAGTGATTCAAGTTTGAGACCCCTGGGCTATAGGGATGCACGTAACTGTTCTTAGTGATCCATGAGCAGGAACCTTCTGCCTGCAGTCAGGCAGCTTTCATGCCTAAGTCACTTGAGGGAATAAGTTAGGCACCTGCCTCTCTCCACACAAGACAGCCAGAGGAGGAGCTGCCCACATTGTACCTTTTTGCACAATGGTAAAACACTCCCCTGGGACATGACAGGAGACCCAGATTCAATTTCCCCCCATGCTGGCAGAGGGGAAGAAAGGATTGGTACAGGGGTCTTTCACCTCTCAGAGAGCTGTGTCCAGTAAGCTATGGGATATTCTGATGTGGGGCTCCCTGAGTCTCTCCTCTTGATGCTGTTCCCCTGTGTATGAATAATGGAAAAGCATTTGAAGCAGAGAGATTGACCTCAAGTTTCTCCCATGTGGGTGCCCTACCCATTGGACTGCAGAGTCCTTCTCATTCTCTGTGGCTCACTGACCATTCCATTGTGGATAAATACTGAGATAGCCATTGGGCCCGCATCCCAGTCAGCTGTCTAACCACTGGAGCAACACTGCCTCCTCCAGCTGATTTTGAACGGCACCCAGTCTGGTAGGCAGCCACTGAGTACGCCCACTGGATCAGACCTCACAGACAATTTAGGCACCTAAATGCCTATGTTCTCTTGGTTTGGGAATCACTTGGGGGCTAAGGCAGGAGATAGATGTCCCGGCACCCAGAGGTAGGCAGTTGTGCTTGTGTGCAGAACCTGAATCTTAGACACCAAGGGAATTTCTTCTTTGAAAACTTGTGCGCTGACTGAGTTTAGGTACATAGAGGGGTCAGCAGGGACTTTGTGGATTGCAGTAGAGTCAAAGCTGGGATTTAGGCACCTAAGGACTTTTGTGGCTGTAGATCAAAGCCTTTAGCTTTAGCTGTGCCATTAGCCTTTGCTCCAAAATTCTCTTTTCACTGATCCTTAAGGCAAACAGTGAACCTTTTGCAGTCACTAAATTGTATCCAGTACAGAGTCCTACATTCACACTCTCTATACAATTTAAGATTCTTTATTCCTTTTGACTTCAAATAACTCTCAACTCCCTCTTACTTTGTCTCCTTTTGTAATTTTATTCCTGGAATTACCACTCCCCTCTCTTTGTGCTTCTCAGAAACATACTCCTGTGTACTGAATTAGTGTATTAGATTAGGACTTCCTTTATAACAGTCAGCACATGAGTGCAGTGCAGGTATGTAACTCCAGCAGAAGTTAAATGCAATTTTCTCTGTTTTCTGTACAGATTACTGGTCTGGCATTTCTCATTATTTCATGGCTTTACTAGTCGTTGTTCCAGCCCCTTTGGTTCCTGGATCCATTTTCTGTCTGTCTCAGAATTTTCTCACCCTCCTGCTCTAGAAATATTTCCTGGCACATCAGGCTTTTCATCTGTTTCTTTTGCTCTGTGCCAGCTTCCCCTTCATTGCTCTATTGAAGGTCTAGACTGCCTAGCTGTGCTAACATCTGCGCACAGGCTTGGCTTTAGTGAGACATTCGTAGGCTGGAAGTTCCTGAAAAAACATCACTGTTGCCCTGGCTCCCTGTTCCCTATTTCGGGAGGGAAATAACAAAGTCACTCGTATGTTATGTGACTTGCCATCTGGAATGACTGTCCCACCAGCAGAAATTAGTAAACATGAAGCTCAACATTCAGGCCCATCTCAGTGGTCTGTGTGCATATGAACTTTCAAGATTATTAGATTAAAAAAGAAACCACCACACCAGTGCAAGATACTCAGGAAAGCAGGGTTCAGGGTGCACTTCCCAACCAAGGAACCCAAAGCTTCTTAATTCTGTTTTCAGACAAGCGTTAGCCTCTCACCTTCCCTTCTTTCTAGGCAGGGTATTGAACATGTACCCCACAGAGCATGGTTTACAGTTTGGTTCATTCATACATACCTCTGTTTCCAAGGAAGTGTGACAGTGTGTCAGCACACTAACATTTGCTCTTTCTATGCCAGAGTTCTGATGGTGTGGCCAGGGCACCTGTGGTTTATTTAAGGAGTCATCTAAAGGATATTTGAGTAGCTGGTTGTCTCCTGGACTCACAGGACCTGATCTTGTGAGGAGCTGAGGCACTCTGGAGAGGCAGTGAGTGCAGGCAGCCCTGGCAGGAATGAGTCCTTAATAATGAGCGACGGACAACTACTAGTTTGTCTAGTCAGACATTCCCACTGTGCACTCTGGGTCAGATTCTGGTACCTTTACTTATATCAAGTAACAGATTATGCCATGAGCAGTTCCATTAAAGGCAAGAGGCACCATTTTACACTAGTGCAGGGCATCTACACCGGGGAGTTGAACCAGTATTGCTATCTCAGTGCAGCCATATCCATGCCAAACTCCCTCCTGGTACTAGGCCTGGGTGTTTCATTTCTAGCAGGAGTTCTCTCCTCTCTGTTGTTTCCTCTCTCACAGAGGCATTCTGGCAAGGATCGAATTTTTTCAAGAATTGTTGTAGAGCCAGTTGGTCTGGCTCTGGCTTTCATGCTGGCCTGGAAAAAAGCCTCTTCCGCTGTCCTCATCAATTCCTTTTTCAATTGAATCAGAGTGATGGGGAAACGGTCTTGTAATTGAATTGTCCTCTGTATGCAGTGCGGAGAGCAGTGAAGGGGGCTGAAAGGCCCTGGTGGTGACGAGGAGGTAGCCTCCGCCTTACTCCCTGCCTCAGCACAAGAAAGGCAGTTCACAGTGCTCCCAGGAAAGGAAGGGATCTGCCCCTCCTGTGTAGTGAATAAATGATCTCGCTAACCCCTATCCCAAGGGAAAAAACTCCAGCCATTATTATTTTATCATAAGGCACCATTGGTGGCCTTCAACCTACCCGGCCTATAGACATCCAAGAGGTGCATATGCCACAGCCAGACTTCTCCAGTAACAGAGCTGCCAATGGCCCCCATCGTCTGTCATCTCACTGTTTGCTCCCAGTCTGTATCATTTATGTTAGGTGCCCTAGACTGGACCCTGCCTCTCCGAAGGGTTGTTCCCCATGTCTGTGATATGCAGGATGGAGTTCCACAGCTGAAACTTGCTGCATGGTACCGATACCTGCTCACGTAGGGACCTTGAACAAGTTGCTTAATGTCTCAGTACCTCAGTTTACCCCTTTGGGACAAGAGTAAAACAATATTCACCTACCTCAGACAAGGCTGTGACGATTAATTAGTCCATACTTGCACATTCATGAAGTGCCATATAGCTATGATTAGGTACCCTCTGCAACTTGGAGCCGCACAAAGCAGCTGTATCCAAATTCTAGTGCCTTTCACAGAGTGAGGGCAGAGCAGAGATTCTCAGGCTATATGCACTGAGAAGCAGAGGAAGAAGGGGGATGAGGGGAAAATCTCTGGGAAAAGTATTTTCTGTAGCGAGAGAAGCTGATTTAAAAGAAAATGAGGAAAGATACCCAGAGAAGCCATGATATTTTTAAATTCTGGTGAGCATGCAGGGACACTGACATACAGAGCCCTTCCTGCCAGTCATTGTTCAGTGCGGGTTCAGTTGCCCAGAAACTGTCCAGGCAAACTGAGCTCAGAACTTAGTCAAGGTTTTGGGGTTTTTTGGTTGTATATGTTGCACTATGATTACATCTGTACGTGGCAGTGAAATATGGACAGAGGGTTGAAGCCAGGGAGCGTTAAGAAGAACACAGGGTATCAGTGATGAGACAGGGAGGGGTGTGTGGGCAGCTGGTAGATCTGCAAGGGGATACGTAATAAGAAAAGTTTGTGAACGTCTGTCTTAGAGTGTGTCTCCACACAAGCTGGGAAGGGCACAGGTAGACAAATGTGCTAGTTCTGCTTGAACAGCGTGGCCATGGAGGCAAAGGCAGCAGTAGGAGCTAGCCATCCACCTACGTACCCATGCGGGTCAAGCAGTACTGTACTCTGGCTAGCCTGTGCTGCCGTGCCACACTGCTATTTTGAATGCACTAGCTTGAGCAGAGTTAGCGCATTTCTTTTAAGGGAGCATCGTAGGGGAGCTTGCCAGATACAGGGAGAAAAATTAATGTCAAGCAATGCAGACCCCACTGATGAGAAAGTGAAACAGGCATGAAGCCTTTTTTAAACAGGTAATTATTTTCTGGTTATTCCACAGCGTCTGTGCATGTACCTGTCTGAACAAGACCAGCCATATGAATATGTATTACTAAGTGACAGCCGAGGTGTAAAACGGGATCCCAAACCTGGTTTCCACTTTATTTCATGTTAAAACTGACTCTTGGTCAATCGTGTAGCTTTTTGAGCCATTTCTCACTTTGGACCTTACCTACAGACATGGCCTTCTTTTCTGTGTTGTGCTTGGCCTCCCAGTGACCCTGAGATTGGAGCCAGTACTACTCTTGGGTACTCAGCACCCACCAGCAGGCCTGCTGATCAGCGCCTCCCCTCCCCCCCAACCCTGCTGACTGCTGGTGGCCCCGCCGATCAGCACCTCCCCTTCCCAGTGCCTCCCACCCGCTGCCTACACCCCGCCCCTTCTCATCACTGATACCCTGTGTTCTTCTTAACACTCCCTTTCTTCAACCATCTGTCCATATTTCACTGCCACGTACAGATGTAGCCATAGTGCAACATATACAACAAAAAAACCCCAAACCTTGACTAAGTTCTGAGCTCAGTTTGACTGGACAGTTGCTGGGCAACTGAACCCGCACTGAACAATGATTGGCGGGGAGGGCTCTGTATGTCAGTATTCCTGTGTGCTCACCAGAATTTAAAAACATCACGGCTTCTCTGGGTATCTTTCCTCATTTTCTTTTAAATCAGCTTCTCTCACTACAGAAAATACTTTTCCCAGAGATTTTCCCCTCATCCCCCTTCTTCTTTTAGTGGCGTGCAGGATGTGCTGGAGGGAGGAGGGGGAAGAGTGAGGGTGAGGGGCACTCAAGGGGAGGGGGTAGAATGAGGGAAGGAAGAAGTGGGACAAGGTGGCGTGGGACCTTGGGGGAAGGGGCGGCATAGGGGTGGGGCTTGGCACACAGCAGGGGTTGAGGATCCCCAGGGGGCGGGGAATGTTGGCGCATATGTAAGAGGGGTCATTCTGATAAGAGCAAATGTGTTTGTAACCCTTCTGCCCATCAGAGTTGGCAGCAACAAGGGCCGGGTTCAGTATCCAGGGGTTCCATTCCAATAGCACAATACAAAAACCGGCTCGAGCCCCCACCCAGTGACCTGGGACAACCATATACCACCCCTCTGGGCGTCTGTAAGAGACAATACTTCCCCTCTCGCAAGCACAGCGTCTGAGTGTACCAAAGCCTTTTAATAACAGGGAGAAACAATGTGGCATTATATTGGGGAAACACCACAAACAAGGTTAATAAACCAAACCATGAACCAGAAGCCCCCCTCCCAGCAAATAGGCCGTGGCCTTCCCTTTGGCTCTTGAGTTCCACAACCCCAAAAAGTCACTCAATAGTCCCAAAAGTCCAACAGCCCAAGAGTCTCTGTCCTTGGTCCGTGCAGAGTTCAAAAGTCAATTGGCAGAGTCTTACCTCCAGCCTGGGTGGAGATGGAGGGTAGGGCACGGGGCACCTTACGTGGTCCGAGGCCGACTGCGCCGCCTCTCCGTGAGGTTCCGCTGCAGCTCTCACCGCAATCGGCTCTGCTCCGCTCCGCTGGCTGTCCTACGAACCGCTCTGCCCGTTGATCTGCTAGCTGCTCTGCTAGGTGACAGACAGACAGCTCTGCCACGCCGGTCACTCTGCCCGCAGCACCCACGCCTCTGCTAGGTGACAGACAGAC